>JAWPHD010008471.1:0-114770 GCA_037043455.1 Cyrtodaria siliqua
CAAGTGACGGACAACCAGATTTACGAAGGACACCTGCCCGCACTCAAAATCCACTTGCCCGGGGCGTCGGGCAACCATATTTCCGGAGCTCTGATTCCTGTAAATTTGTAGGAAAATCCAATAGTTTTAGAAGAGAAGTCACCCAAAAAATCTGCACATGGGAAACTATAGCAAATGCCTTTAAAGGAGACACCATGTTACTTATCAGAATTGTGCTAGCACACACTAGCTCCTGATTTGACATCATGATATCCAGAGCCTTTACTTCGCAGTAATGGTAGTAATTTTATGTTTTTAAAGGCACACCTGGTAATCTTGATGTTTAATAATCGCGGTGTCTTTTTTTTTTCCCACATAACTTTCAGACTTCTCAGTATTGTTATGTTTTGTATACATTTATGGAAGTAATATGATCTAAAATGTTTTTGTTTTTTTTCACCTTTATCTGTAAATATAAATTACCCCAGATATGCCCACTTGTCGCGAATTGGCGCATAGCGCATGTTAGCAAATTATTTCGCATACCCTGTTTGCATATTTGCACACCCAGTTCTTGAATTTCTGCCTCATACACTGACAGTAGGTAACTTGAGAGGCCTTGCGCATCCATGCTCATAGAATTTTATTGCATGGTTGTAAAGTTGAATAATCACCTTACCTGGAGAAAATTATATATATATGCATACATGTCAATGTAATTGCCTCTGCGAGAGATTGTTGTCAACTGTGTCTATAGATATAATGTTGAATTTATTAAACTCTTTTGATAAAAATGATATGATTCTTTGCACCGTCTAGCATCATATGCATATACGTTTTTGACGTTTGTGTGGACTCCCTGCGCTAGATAAAAAGTCAATTTAAACTGATATACTGAATTTTATAAATGTACAACTTATTTAGAATGAAAAATGATAACTTGTTACCCACACTAAAATTGACATTTTAGTTTAAATCTAGGTACAGTTGGTGCCACGCGGATTACAACTTTTCGCAGTACCCCGTGACCGTTTTTTAATCGAAGTCGCAAATCTCCCAGGGCAAGTGGATTTTCAAAAGTCACTTGCCCTGCCCATAATGTCACTTGCCCCCACATTTAAGAACACTTAATTGCCCTAAAATAATTATACCATTATACTTAGTTGAATAAGAAAGGGAAAATGTATTTAATTGTATTAGTTAATATATTGTATTTATTCATATAAAAAATCAAACGTGTTCTTCTTTGTGTCTATTACATATTTGTGTTACTTCAATCATAAAATGATGTATGTGACAGTATACAAACTAATTTTATTCCCCCCTCCCAACCCACCAAGCACCACACACACAACACCACTCCATTATTTTTAATGACCATCAAAAAAAAAGAGATTTCTGTATTTGATTGGTGGAAGATCCAAATGACTCAGAGATTAATTGGAAACGAATTCTGCTCGTAGCTATGTTTATGGTTGGGCGGTCACGGACATGATTGCCGCAATTTCATTGGACGATGGACACACGTCTGACGGTCGTGTCAGGATAAATGGTAAAACGATGTGAAATGCGCGTGTGGGTTAATTAGTTGTTTATTGAAATAATGCCACAAATTAAGCTGCCTGGGGCGAGAATGTTGATTGATTGTACCGAAAGTTGTTTGATCTTATTAACAATCACTAGCTGCAAAAAAAAGCAGCCAGTTTTATTCAGTTATCAAATTCTGATATGGCTAGTTTGCCACTTGATTTGGTCTGGAATGGAAACGTCCAGTCGGGCAAGTGGCGGGCAGCCAGATTTGCAAAGATCATTTGCCCGCACCCAAAATCCACTTGCCCGGGGCATCGGGCAGCCGTATTTCCGGAACCCTGAAAACCATTTTGATTCTGGTTAAACATGGCTGCCAATCTTTGTTTACATAGTTATATAGTCAATACTTGTAGTGACTACTCCTGAAAACTGTAAGTGATATTGATATGAGACTTTTTCTAAAATGATCAGTATGACATGTCAGTTGGTCATTGTCGAAAAAAATTTGATTCAACATTAAAGATTGCTGCCAGCGGCCATCTTGGTTTACATCGAGTTATATAGTAAAAACGTGTAGGGACTACTCTGATGAAACTATACTGAAAGGAAAAAGAAACGCAGGGTGCGTATTTCCGCTATATATTGCATATACTGCACACTTAATTCCATATATATTCCAAGGAAATCCCAAGATGTTTTGTAAAAAAAAAAAGTGCAGTTAGAGAAAGGACACAACTGTGATGTTCTAGGCGTTTTAATCACAGTACACATTGCAACAAGAAATTCATAAATGCTGAAGTTCCTCTTTGAAAAATTGAGCCAGTTCAGTACTGTATTTAATGTTAAGTGATTGCAACATTTAATGCCTAAGTTTGCTCACCTGCTTGAGCCAAATGCGTATTCTGACGATAATGAAACTTTAAAGGGGTAACCATTGGTGTGTTAGTGCTGTTTAAACCTTCTTTCTTAAAGGACAGGCTTAATGTCGCCCTGTACCATTCGATTAGCAGTAGCATATTAAACATACAATATATAGGGCCAAAAATAAAATTATGTTTGTTTACCATTCCTGACCGACCCACCGAAATTGCCGCGACACGATTTATTTTTTCGACACTGGCGAATTAATTTTTTTTTTTTTTTTTTTTTTTTTTTTTTTTTTACTACTTTATATATGTGTGGTTCTTATTGAGAACTGCTATTTTAAAGTACAATAGTACTGTAAGACAAATCGGGTAGGTACCGAATGTATTGTCTTTTAATGAACATGCAGCACGATGTTCAGACACGACTGGGTTGGTACCGTCTTAAATGTGTCTTATAGGTAGCATGTATTCCAGTTTTGATCTCAAATAAAAGAAATGAAATAAAAAAAATATTTTACCTACCTACCCAACCCTTTTTTGCATGGGTCGGGAAGGGGAAACAAACATAATTTTATTTTTGGCCTAGCGGAAATACGCACCCTGCGTTTCTTTTTCCTTTCAGTATAGTTGACAGAGTTACATGAAACTTCACAGGCAGGTTGCTCTTGATAGCTAGTTGATCTTAGCAAAATTTCAGGCCAGAAATTCAAGACAGCCGTCACGGCTTAAAATATATATATTTTTTTTATTTTAACTACTTCTTGAAAACTATAAGCGATATTGATATGGGACTTTTTTTGAAATGATCAACATGGAATGCTGTTGATCCTTGTTGAAAATTATTTTGGTTCATCATTAAACATGGCGGTTACGGCCATCTTTGTAAATACTTGTAGCGACTACTCCTGAAAACTGTAAGTGATATTGATATGGGACTTTTTCTAAAATGGATCAACACTGCATGCTGTTGGTCTTTGTTGGAAAATTATTTTGATTCAAATTAAATATGGCAGCTGCGGCCATCTTTGTTTACATAGTAAAGACTTGTAGCGACGACTACTCGGACTTTTTCGTGAAACTTCACAGGAATGTTGATCTAGGTATCAAAAAACCTATCAGTATCTAGAGCTTCAATGTCATTGACCTCTTGTTTCAATTTCTGCATTGCCAATAATTTTTATCTTTGTGATGACTGGTTGTATGATTTACACTTTCGTGACTACAGGTGGTGCTGGTGGTAAAGGAACGTGGGGTGCTCCAGGTGACGAGTTGTTTGCTGAAGGTAACTGCAGGGATATCAATGATCCAAACTACGATTCAGATGGACAGGTATAAACTTACTATTTTTGAGCTACTGCAGATATATTTAACTCCCGAAAATGCAGTGTTGCTGAAATTTGTTTTCATTTCTGTGCAGAATTCTGTTACACAACACTTAAATTAGATGTTTTGAAGGAGAGGAAAATGGAAGCAATTAAATATACTTACTAACAAAAAGTTGTATATTTTAATATTAAAAACCCAATCCGACGGACAAGGCTAGGGGACGAGTCTTGCACAAGAACAAATGAACGAAATTCAATTTCAAGTCAGCCATTCTTCCGATTCACTGAAACAAGCCAGCCAAGTTCAACATTAAGCAGTGCTTTTACACTATTTTTAAGTATAACCTACATCAGTGGTCAGATTCAAGTCCATGCTTCACAGCTATATATTTAGTATAAACTAAATGGTCACACACATGTTGCACTGCTACATATTTACTATAAACTACATGGTCACAACCATGTTGCACTGCTACATATTTAATGTAAACTAAATGGTCACATGTTGCACTGCTACATATTTAGTATAAACTAAATGGTCACAACCATGTTTCACTGCTACATATTTAATATAAACTAAATGGTCACAACCATGTATTTAATATAAACTAAATGGTCACAACCATGTTTCACTGCTACATATTTAGTATAAACTAAATGGTCACAACCATGTTTCACTGTTACATATTTAATATAAACTAAATGGTCACAACCATGTTTCACTGCTACATATTTAATATAAACTAAATGGTCACAACCATGTTTCACTGCTACATATTTAATATAAACTAAATGGTCACAACCATGTTTCACTGCTACATATTTAGTATAAACTAAATGGTCACAACCATGTTTCACTGCTACATATTTAGTATAAACTAAATGGTCACAACCATGTTTCAATGTTTCACTGCTACATATTTAGTATAAACTAAATGGTCACAACCATGTTTCACTGCTACATATTTAATATAAACTAAATGGTCACAGCCATGTTTCACTGCTACATATTTAATATAAACTAAATGGTCACAACCATGTTTCACTGCTACATATTTAATATAAACTAAATGGTCACAACCATGTATTTAATATAAACTAAATGGTCACAACCATGTTTCACTGCTACATATTTAGTATAAACTAAATGGTCACAACCATGTTTCACTGCTACATATTTAGTATAAACTAAATGGTCACAACCATGTTTCACTGCTACATATTTAATATAAACTAAATGGTCACAACCATGTATTTAATATAAACTAAATGGCCACAACCATGTTTCACTGCTACATATTTAATATAAACTAAATGGTCACAACCATGTTTCACTGCTACATATTTAATATAAACTAAATGGTCACAACCATGTGTTTAATATAAACTAAATGGTCACAACCATGTTTCACTGCTACATATTTAATATAAACTAAATGGTCACAACCATGTTTCACTGCTACATATTTAATATAAACTAAATGGTCACAACCATGTTTCACTGCTACATATTTAATATAAACTAAATGGTCACAACCATGTTTCATTGCTACATATTTAATATAAACTAAATGGTCACAACCATGTTTCACTGCTACATATTTAATATAAACTAAATGGTCACAACCATGTATTTAATATAAACTAAATGGTCACAACCATGTTTCACTGCTACATATTTAGTATAAACTAAATGGTCACAACCATGTTTCACTGCTACATATTTAGTATAAACTAAATGGTCACAACCATGTTTCACTGCTACATATTTAGTATAAACTAAATGGTCACAACCATGTTTCACAGCTACATATTTAATATAAACTAAATGGTCACAACCATGTTTCACTGCTACATATTTAATATAAATGGTCACAACCATGTTTCACTGCTACATATTTAGTATAAACTAAATGGTCACAACCATGTTTCACTGCTACATATTTAATATAAACTAAATGATCACAACCATGTTTCACTGCTACATATTTAGTATAAACTAAATGGTCACAACCATGTTTCACTGCTACATATTTAGTATAAACTAAATGGTCACAACCATGTTTCACTGCTACATATTTAATATAAACTAAATGGTCACAACCATGTTTCACTGCTACATATTTAATATAAACTAAATGGTCACAACCATATATTTAATATAAACTAAATGGTCACAACCATGTTTCACTGCTACATATTTAGTATAAACTAAATAGTCACAACCATGTTTCACTGCTACATATTTAGTATAAACTAAATGGTCACAACCATGTTTCACTGCTACATATTTAGTATAAACTAAATGGTCGCAACCATGTTTCACTGCTACATATTTAATATAAACTAAATGGTCACAACCATGTTTCACTGCTACATATTTAGTATAAACTAAATGGTCACAACCATGTTTCACTGCTACATATTTAGTATAAACTAAATGGTCACAACCATGTTTCACTGCTACATATTTAGTATAAACTAAATGGTCACAACCATGTTTCACTGCTACATATTTAGTATAAACTATATGGTCACAACCATGTTTCACTGCTACATATTTAATATAAACTAAATGGTCACAACCATGTTTCACTGCTACATATTTAATATAAACTAAATGGTCACAACCATGTATTTAATATAAACTAAATGGTCACAACCATGTTTCACTGTTACATATTTAATATAAACTAAATGGTCACAACCATGTTTCACTGTTACATATTTAGTATAAACTAAATGGTCACAACCATGTTTCACTGCTACATATTTAGTATAAACTAAATGGTCACAACCATGTTTCACTGCTACATATTTAGTATAAACTAAATGGTCACGACCATGTTGCACTGCTGATAATCGTACTTGGTATTGAGCCCAGCTGGTTTTCTGATCATGTTGTATATTGGTTTTCAGGGGTATGTGGTGGAGAAGATAGTGCCAGTGGTAACGGAGGAAGAGTTTGATAAAATTGTCAGGCCGATCTTGATGGAGTACTTTGACCATGGCATTACTAAGGAAGTACAGGTAAAACATTATTAGTTATTGGGTTTGTTACTGACCCAATACAGAAATATGTCGGTAAGATTTTTAGGGGGCGAGGCAATATCCGAGTACTCCTATATATCTGATTTCTGTAGCGGGTCTGTAACAAACCCAATAACTGATTTATTGCATCGGACACCTTTTTAAGGCAAACACCAACATTTAACCCATTTTAATGGAGCGTCAAGTCATTGTGATGGTCAAGCAATTTGACGTCATGATGTTGATGTCACCACCGGTACAGTTTAAAAACATTAATTTACTTGTGTTTGTTACGAACGCCTTAAAGAACTATTTGCAAATGATTTAAACTTCGAATCGGAATATAGTCAATATTGTTTTAGTGACCCTCTATGAAATCTCTGACCCACTATAGAAAAATGGGTCACCAAGTGACCGCACTCAACCAAGGAGTTGCTTAGAATTTTGTGCGAGGTGCAGTAAGTTTAAATACCTTTATCTTGTGTCCTGTGTGTCCCCTTTACATGCCATGTGAAAAATAGCGGCATTTTTCTAGAAATCTTGAAAATTGTGAAGTATTATAACAAAAGAGAAATAAACATTTTGAGAACGTAGAACGTAGTTTCAGAGGTTGGAATTGAGAGATGTAGCAAACCAAACAAAATTTAAGACTAGTATCCTTACTGGTCTGTATTTACTTCAAAACAAAAAACAAAACGAAAAAAATTATGTTTCAGATTGTGATTTTTTTGGATATAATTGTGAAAAAAGGATACTTTTTGGAATTGTGAATGGGGCCGAATTCGCCCCAAATTAGGCATTAAAAAAACACTGACAGCTCTCAGTCAGGCTAGCCTGGACGCCTGAGGATTGCCATGATGAGGGAGCGGACGGAGCTTTACGAATGGAGACCTCAGCTCTTGTAAAAACATCCAGAGACGAGAAGAAACGCGACACGAAATTGTAAATTAAAATGTGTTTTTCTTCTTTAAATGTTTGTGCAAGTAAATGTATACATAAGAAAGGTAGATATTATAACATTTTTACCAATAATTTATGGCGACTATTTTCCCCACAAAAGCTTCAAAATTTGCGCTTTTTTTTTCCACAAGAAAGGCTAGGGCCCCATACCCAAATTCTGAAAAAACGCCCTGGTCTGGACTATATATTCTTGACACCCAAGTAAAGGGTATATTTTTCATCAACTCTTCATCTTTATATGATAAAATTTACATAGATATGTCCCTTGTTTGAATCTTGTATTTTGTTTATGATACAGCCATTCGAAGAATGGTGTAAGGGCATACATAATACTTGTTAACCCTGTCCGTCCATGCATGTGTCCATGTGAAAAGGTTGTACACACTCTTACTTGTTATCCAATCTTCTTCAAACTTAGTCAAATTACATGTGGGCCAGTTCGATAATCGACCCAATAGCCGCAGTAATTCCGGAGTTAAAATCTTACAGAAATAAATGTCAGGACTCTTAACTTGGGTACTTGTTATCCCTTGGTCAAATTGTATATGTGCACAATGTCTCGACCAAGTTCGATAATCAACCCCATTGCCTCAGTAATTTCAGAGTTATGCCCGTTGGAAAAAGTAAAAATCTACGAAATATATGTAGTCCTGACGTTGGCTTAGGTAATTGGTATCCAGTCGTTTCTTAACTTAGTCAAATTGTATGTTGGCACAATGTTTAAGCCAAGTTTGATAATCAGCTCCATCGGCTAAGTAATTTCAGTTATGCTCCTTGGAATAGTAAAAGCCATAAAATTAACGTTGTCCAAAAGACCATTTCCTTATTAATTTGCGAAGCGGGGACATCCATCTCCTATGGTTTTAAACTTATTACGAGCTTCTGTACCATCCTACTTTAAGTATATATTTTAAAAAAAACATTGCCTCACATTTCTCTTTTTCTTCCTTTTTTCAGGCCAGCTTAGAAGAACTTAACCTGACCAAAATGAAACCACGGATAGTGGAGTTGGCGATAAGTATGGCATTAGACCGCAAGGCGTCTCATCGAGAGTTAACCTCAGTGCTAGTGTCGGACCTCTATGGCAAGGTTGTCAAGGCAAAGGACATCCAAATGGGCTTCGATAATTTGCTCAATAGTTTAAATGATCTCATCATTGATTCACCAGAGGCACCAAAAGTAAGGCTGTGTAAAACCTAACAAACGAAACGGTTAAAAACTTGGAAATTTCAAGAGTCTGTCTGAAATTTATGTCTCCCCATTTTAAAACTAAATTGAAAAGTTACACATGTTTATTAATTCATGAAAACTGATTATGAATCGAACGGAATTCATTGTTTATGAACTTTTCTCCATCCAATCATATTGTAACATGCATTTTACATTTTATAAATGAGGGGCAATACTTTTGACAAAATAAGGTGCAATTAACAATGAATCGAATTCATTTAAGATATGTGTCGAAAAGACATCATTGACACATTTTCACAACTTGTCCCAGTGTTTTTTTTAAAGAGTAATTTGGGGCCGAAGTTCGGCCCCATTCCCCTCCTCAAAAAGTATTCCCCCCTCATTCCGAAGTTCGTGTCCGGACCGTAACTTCACAACCCCTGCAGGGATTTTTAAATAACTTTACACAAGTGATCACCAGAAGACGTGTCGCGCGCAAAACCCAGGTCCATACCTCAAAGATCAAGGTCACACTTGAAGTTCATAGGTCAAAAACAGGTACGTCATTTCGTGTCCGGACCGTAACGTCACAACCCCTGCAGGGATTTTTAAATAACTTGGCACAAATGATCACCATAACAAGACGATGTGTATCGCGCAAAACCCAGGTCTTCAATGTCAAGGTCACACTTGGAGGTCAAAAGTCGTCGTGTCAGATCAATAACTGGCATTCATGGACGGATTTTCAAATAACTTGGCACAAGTGCTCACCACAACAAGACGATGTGTCGCGCACAAAATCCAGGTCTGTGGCCCCAAGGTCAAGGTCACACTTAGAGGTCAAAGGTCAAATCGTGTCCGGTCAATAACTTGCATGCCTGCACAGATTTTCAAATAACTTGGCACAAGTGCTCATCACAGCCAAGCCCCATGTGGTTCTCGGGGGCTGCGTTTGGTCACGGGGCAAAGAATAGGGCCACTGCAGATCCCTTTGGAGGGATAGGCAGAGGGGTAGAATCCCCCCAAATTCATGTTCATTTTATCATTTTTTGTTCATGTTCATTAAAGGTCTTCATCATGATCCCTGCATTGTTTCAGGTGCTATCTCGCTCGCATCAAAAGAGCAGTGGCAGAAAAACAATAACGTGGCTCAAGCGTAAATGGAGTTTCTACGATAGAATTTGCAGCAACTCTGCAGTTCAGGGTGAGAAGGTTCTAGGCCAATTTTCCATATTTTATCTCGATGTACATGGAAGATGAGCCTGGCATGTTCATGCCTTTTAGGCGCCATATAACCTTTTCATGTGTTGATGCGCCTTAAAACCCCAATTCGATTCACCACAACCAAACGATGTGTCGTGCGAAAAATCCAGGTCCATGGCTCCAAGGTCAAGGTCATACTTCGAGGTCAAAGGACACTTCGGGGGCATTTATCACAGTGATATTTCTCTTATTTTTTTTACTTTTAAATGTTTCTTAACATCCATAACATAACTGAGACATAATACATATAAAAAATACTATCTTCTTTATTTCAACATTTTCAAAATTCCCCCTTTTTAGCTCGACTGATCAGAGATCAGCAGAGCTTATGCAGTGGTGCGGCATCCGTCTGTCCATCTGTCTGTCCGTAAACTTTTATTTGTAGCGACTACTTCTCTGAAACTACTAGATGGATATTCATGAAACTTTACAGAAATGTTGCCCATGAAGTCTAGTTGATCCTAGCAAAAATTCATGTTGATGTGAAATCCAAGATGGCCGCCAAAGCTAAAAATAGATTTTTAAAATACAAGTTTGTAGCGACTACTTCTTGAAAAGTGATATTGATATGGGACTTTTTCTAAAATGATCAGCATGACATGATGTTGGTCCTTGTCGAAAATCGTTTTGATTCGGCGTTAAACATGGCTGCCAGCGGCCATCTTTGTTTACATAGAGTTATATAATGAAAACTTGTAGCGACTACTCCTCTGAAACTACTTGACGAATTTTCATAAAACTTCACAGGAATGTTGCTCTTGATGTCTAATTGATCCTAGCAAAATTTCAGGTCGGCCGGAAATTCAAGATGGCCGCCACGGCTAAAAATAAATTTTCAAAATACAAGTTTGTAGCGACTACTTCTTGAAAACTATAAGTGATATTGATATGGGACTTTTTCTAAAATGATCAGCATGACATGGTGTTGGTGCTTGTTAAAAATCGTTTTGATTCGGAGTTAAACATGGCTGCCAGCAGCTATCTTTGTTTACATAGAATTATATAGTAAAAACTTGTAGCGACTATTCCTCTGAAACTACTTGGCAGATTTTCATGAAACTTTACAGGAATGTTGCTCTTAAGGTCTAATTTATCCTAGCAAAATTTCAGGTCGGCCGGAAATTCAAGATGGCCGCCATGGCTAAAAATAAATTTTCAAAAAACAAGTTTGTAGCGACTACTTCCTGAAATCAAAATCAATCAGTAGAGCTTCAAGGTCATTGACCTCTTGTTCCATTTCACGTTGATTTTTCCCCCCTCTAAAGGGCCCCGACACCCTTCCCCTAAAAGAAAAAAACCCACTGTGTCCTGCCGTGAGACGTATCATGATGAGTAAAGCGTTTGATAACTCCAATAGTGGTAGCTAGAGAAGAGAGAGCTTAGCTTCTCTTCTATCAGAAGCACAGCATTGTTCGTTTGTCGAAATGGTGACATAGCTGTATAATAACTTAGTCATGTTTGTTGTAATATTTCAATTATTTCATCAGATTATAGGGCAGTTCCTTGCACGAGCTGTTGCAGATGATTGCCTGGCACCCCGGTATATTACGGGGTATAAAGGTGTCGTCGATAACGAGGCCAAGCAGCAGGCGTTGGAGAAGGCGGAGCTTCTTCTTAGTCAGAAACATGGCATTGTCCGATTGGACAACATCTGGGGCACAGGAGGCGGTATTAGACCTGTCAAATACTTAGTAAAACAAGTAAGTAGAATAATTCTTAAACGCCAAAAATGCAAATTTTATATAATTCGATAACAGTCCGGTATACGTGTATACTACAGTTGTCGAAAATATGAACTGTTACTGTGTTTCCCTACAAAGCAGTTGTCGAGAAGATAAAAATCCATCATGAGTATCCATGTGAGATAGGGAAATATCACCCGAGGGTCAGAATTGTAATCAGGGACGAGGCTGTACTCCAATGACTGTATTTGATTTTACGCTAGAATAAGGCGACGTCACCAATGTGACATGTTTTATGTAAGAGTCACATGTCATGTGAGATAGAGTTTTCTACCATTTCTGCTCATGTGAGATAGGCATTTACCTCATGTGAGATAACTCTCTTACATGACGTGACTTATGACGTCGTGACGTTACGTCGACGTCGCCTTATTCTGGCATTAAATCAGCAAAGTCATTGATTTTATGCCGTTAATAAACACATAATGGGAGAAAAATAATCCATCATGAGTGATCCATGTGAGATAGGGAAATCTCACCCTCGGGATCAAAATTGCAACCAGGCACTCGGCAGAGCCTCGTCCCTGGTTACAATTCTGACCCTCGGGTGAGATTTATCTCACATGGATACACGTGATGGATTCTTATATTCTCCCATTTCTGCTCATGTGAGATAGGCATTTTCCTCATGTGAGATAACTATCTTACATGACATGTGACTTATGACGTCATGACGTTACGTCGACGTCGCCTTATTATGGCGTTAAATCAGCAAAGTCATTGATTTTATGCCGGTAATAAACACATAATGGGAGAAAAATAATCCATCATGAGTGATCCATGTGAGATAGAGAAATTTCACCCTCGGGATCAGAATTGCAACCAGGCACTCGGCAGAGCCTCGTCCCTGGTTACAATTCTGACCCTCGGGTGAGATTTCTCTATCTCACATGGATACTCATGATGGATTCTTATAATCTCACATGAGGAAAACACCTATCTCACATGACCAGATATGGGAGAATTAAGTATCCCTTTGTTGGGAACGTAACGGCAGCGTCAAAAGTCGGAATTAACTTTAGTTTTGCATTCTTGGAGTAGCATTTCATATTAAAGTTAGTTTTGCATTAAAGTTTCATAGTCTTATGTTCATTGTTTATTCATATTCATTCAAACTCTGTATCATCAACGCCACTCAGACACACAAGTTCCATAACTCTGTATTGCATTTTGGCAAATTATGGCCCTTTTTAGACAAAAAATTCATGAAGTCCCTGTTAGGTGAGACATACAAATCCGCGGATGTTTGTTTATATAATTTGGTAACAAAGACTTATAACACTTAAAATGCATATTTGATGTTTTGATAGCAATCGGGTACATGAGTAAACTATTCTTGTTCAAAATAGGCACTGTTTATAAATACTTGTGCACGTCATAGCTTGTCAGTGTTTATAAATACTTGTGCACGTCATAGCTTGTCAGGTCAGGCAATGTGTCCGTGTTTTAACATCTTCATGCATGACAGACACAGAGAGCATTTTATTCGTCGTCATCCGTCCGTCCATCTCACTTTAACCTGCAACCTAACCTTGGCCATAACTTGAAAAGTATTTGCCCTCTGTTCATGGAACTTCACACACATCTTCATCTTAAACGAAGGAATGTTCTTACATACGTCCAATAACTCGACTTCCATTTTGGTAGAGTTTGAATCCCACTAGGAGCTCCACTTGTGAGGGATTGTTGATTCTTACGGATGGAGGGAGGTACTGCTGTTGAGGTTCACACAATATATAACTACTGCCCGTCTCTAAGCCATAATGCAGAGCGTCATCTGCTGTAAACACTACCATATGTATTTGTGTACACTTTCAGTTCATAACCCCACAGGCTCCTCCCCTATATTTTCGAATTTCTGTCGGTTGGGGTTAAAAAAAAATGAAACCAGGAATAAGAAATACTTCTTCACAAATATGTTTATACCAATACAATTTAATTGTTTAATATCAGTTTACTTCTGTGCCAAATATTGAATTTTTTTTATGAGGTGGAATTTTCAATATTTTGAAAAAGGACTTCCTGATTTAACCCTATATAAATTTAAATGAAAAACCTGCTCCTGCTCCATCTAGTGTTTTTATACAGCAGTTGGGCCTTTAACCAAAGGATTTTCGTAACATGTCCAATAACCCGGACACATTTTGGCAAAGTTGTGTCACTTTTCATAAAATGTTAACTTGCAACCTAACCTAGCTCAACTTGGCAAAATATTGACCTACGGTCATGAAACTTTATACAGTTCTTATCCAATGCAGATGTACGGTATGCCCCTTTTCATAAACTTTAACACTTTTAAAAAAATCTGTTCCATAATTCATGAAGGATTGCACCGAACTTTATAGATTGTCCTTCCTGAAATACTCAATGGCAAGTAACACAAGTGTTCACACTCGATAAATCAGTTTGTCATGACCATTGTATAAAATTAGTACAACATGGCTTCTTGTTTCAGATGGTGTTATTGTTGAAGGAATATCTGTCCTCTACTGATGTCAAGGAGGCTACCAGGTGTCTGAAGGAGCTTGAGGTGCCTCACTTCCACCATGAACTGGTGTATGAGGTGAGTCACATGATGGTCACATGATATTTATAAATAGAACTTCAAATAGAACTTGTGTATCAGGTGAGAAAGTTGAACTTGTGTAATAGGGCACAATATCTGGCACATGACACGTCTGGGTCAGGTTAAAGATTTGTGTTAGCTGGTATCTCGAAAACTATTTCATATAATGGATTGAAATTTCACTTATTCGGCATCCTTAGACAACATGACAGACGAGTATCTGCACTGACAGGTGGTTCCTCTTGTTTAATTGTAAAATTCTGCTGAGTTTGTGTTCTCAATTTTCATCAGTCAAATTTTTAAGATGGCTTTTATTACATAATATTATTGAGTCGCCATCAGCATGGCTGACTCTTAGGAATCGTGTATGTATGTATATACTGCAATTTCTGAATATGGAGTTATTAAAACAGGTGAGGAGCTTTACCGTTTTCGGCTATGTAGTCCCCTTTAACTGCCTCAGTACAACTTAATTTGATAAGGTGACTGACATGAACGTTATGTATACCGAGTAATATAACTACTGATTGTGAAATAATAAATTAATTGTATACAGTATAAACGTGTGTCTTTTTAGCTCTACTGGCCAAGGGCCAGCAGAGCTTATGGGATGGTGTGTTGTCCATCGTCCGTCGTCCGTCCGTTAACTTTTGCTTGTGTACACTCTAGAGGCCACATTTCTGATGCAATCATCATGAAACTTTGTCAGAATGTTTGTCTCAATAAAATCTCGGTCAAGTTCGAAAATGGGTCATGTGGGGTCAAAAACTAGGTCACTAGGTCAAATATTGGAAAAACCTTGTGTACACTCTAAAGGCCATATTTTTGACCCGAGCTTGATGCAACTTTGTCAGAATGTTTGTCTTAATTATATCTTAGTCAAGTTTGAAAATGGGTCACATGGGGTTAAAAACTAGGTCACTAGGTCAAATACTTGAAAAACCTTGTGTACACTCTAGAAGCCGTATTTCTGACCCAATCTTGATGAAACTTTGTCAGAATGTTTGTCTCTATGAAATCTCGGTCAAGTTCAAAAATGGGTCCTGTGGGGTCAAAAACTAGGTCACTAGGTCAAATACTTGAAAAAACTTGTGTACACTCTAGAGGTCATATTTGTTACCCAATCTTGATGAAATTTTGTCAAATTGTTTATCTTAATTATATCTTGATCAAGTTCGGAAATGGGTCACATGAAGTTAAAAACTAGGTCACTAGGTCAAATATTGGAAAAACCTTGTGTACACTCTAGAGGCCATATTTTTGACCCAAGCTTGATGCAACTTTGTCAGAATGTTTGTCTTAATTATATCTTGGTCAAGTTTGAAAATGGGTCACATGGGGTTAAAAACTAGGTCACTAGGTCAAATATTGGAAAAACCTTGTGTACACTCTTTGTCAAAATGTTTGTCTTAATTATATCTTGGTCAAGTTCAAAAATGGGTCACATGGTGTTAAAAACTAGGTCACTAGGTCAATTTTTGGAAAAACCGTGTGTACACTCCAGAGGCCATAATTTTGACCCGATCTTGATGCAATTTTGTCAGAATATTTGTCTCAATTATAGCTTGCTAAAGTTCGAAAATGGGTCACACAGGGTCAAAAACTAGGTCACTAGTACACTCTAGAGGCCATATTTCTGACCCGATCTTGATGAAACTTTGTCGAAATGTTGTCTTAATTATATTTTGGTCAAGTTCGAAAATGGGTCCCATGGGGTCAAAAACTAGGTCACTAGGTCAAATACTTGAAAAACCTTGTGTACACTCTAGACACCATGTAGTACGACTCGATTCATCAATGGTATAACAGCCAGTAGAGCGTTCACAGGCCCTCTTGGGCCTCTTGTTTTTGTAGGTTTACCGAAATATTATGCGCAATAATACACCAAAAATCGGACGGGGAGCTTTACGCACTTCGTGAATGCACTTCGAGAATGTAGTTCCTTTAACTGCCTCAAATATAACTTAATTTTATAAGGTGACTGACATGAACGTTATATATACCGAATAATATAACTACTGATTGTGAATAATTGTCATTGTATACAGTATATACGTGTCTTTTTTGAAAAAGGAACTGAAATACTATGCGCAATAATACACGCCTAAATACTTTATGAATGGAATCAATAGCGTAGGTACCCGGATGTGCCGCTCATGACATGCGTGACCTAGATAACAAATTGGGAACTAAATGTCCGTAAATATTGTAGTTATTGTGCCTTTGTATAGTACTTAGAGAAATAGTATGGCATCTGCTACAAATAAATACACAAGTTGATGAAAAGAATTTGTCAAGAAGTGCTCAGTTCTACTACCAAGGTAAACAAATCAAATAGTTTAAATGGACACATGGCAATCTTTGCAGACATTTTGTCACAACTTTGAGATCAACAATTATTGACATAAAATTATCCTGCTATTAGGGTTGTGTTTTCTTTCCTCTTTGATAAAAAATAGCATTTTTGGCATTCAAAACACATTAATGCATGAAAAAAGTTCGTAATTGATGGTATTTCGATTGAATGTTTGTGAAATACAGCGGTGTCGTAGTAGTTCAGATGGTACATAATTTCGGATAATTATTTATTTTTTTATTTATTTTTTACATAAATAAGAAAAACTGTCCGTTACAAATACATGTTGGAGGATAATTTTTTTTTATATGTATAGAAACATATAAAGTATATTTCTATTCATTATTTAAGGTGTAAGGAGTTCCCGGAATCCTACTTTTAAATGCTTTCTAGTCTAGGCTCCTAATTCTTTAACTTGTAGAAAGTGGTGACAAAAAGGAAAATATAGCCACAGGAGGACCTGATAGTCTAATAAAACCTGATTAAAAATTTGGCTCCAGTTTCACCAAGTCGGCTCTGATTATTATCGTTTGACAAAAAGTGCTAGTACTCTCCTTTGCATCGGTTATAAATTACTATGTAATATTCTATTCTAACTTATTTGAAACAAAGTAGTAAATACGTCCACTGACTAGGAGCATAAAGTGGTAGCAAAAAGAAAAATATAGTCAGGAGGTTCTGAGTTTGATTACTACATAACAAATGTGTGGTATAAAAGCGAATATAGACTAATTTCCAATAAGAAAAAAATATTGGACCTTTCCATTTTAAATCAGGGCCTGTCTATTTTAAATCAGGGCCTGTCCATTTTCAGAAGCAACAAGCCCTGGGCCCGTCTCTTAAAATAATTGCCTGTGAGCACTGACATACACTCGAAAACCAAAACTGACGCGGTTGCAAAAAATAATTCCGTCCCAAGCATTTTTCAGTACAAAAAAAATCTTGTTCTAAGCATCAACATTTCATTTTAATACGCCACACCTGTAAAATTTAACAACCTTTAACCTCACCAAGAAGACAGACACTGTTCAATCTTGGCGACTCTCAGGACCTTCAGTCCTTTGATTATTTTATTATATAATAGGCAAATGTAAAACTACATCTATAAAACTGTTTTCCTGAGTGTTCCTCTTAAACATATTTACATATTCATTTTATCTGTTCAACTGTTTTCTATGTTGCCAGGCAACAGTGATGGTGCTGGAAGATGGCTCGGCGAGATCTGCGGAGAGAATGATGAAGTTATTGAAATCACTTTATAATGAATGTGTCTTAACACCGGAACAATTCGCTCAGGTGAGTTGGTAAATCCGTAAGGTTACATTAATGTCTTCTCAGCAGCTTCGGTACATTTGACGGTCTTGAGAATCAATGAACACCCTCGCTTCGATTCTACGGGCTTCTTCACAGTGTAGCGGTGCCTGGATATCGCTGTGCCTGCAGAATCCACTCAACAAGATTTTTCTTCCCGTACGAGAAGGTTTTGGGCACATTCTGCATATTATTTTTTTCGGTCGTAAATGGAGGGGCCTGAAATGGTTTATTATAGCTCGCTTTCACAAAGTGAAGTGGGGGCTATATAGGAATCGCGTTGTCCTTAACGTCACTTTGCATTGCGTCACGTCGTGCAACACATTTTTGTCGCGTCGCGCCCTGTAACAGATTTAATAATTGCATATCTCAAACACTTTTGAATGGGTTGTTCCCAAACTTCATATACCCATAACAACTGATGACCTTATGTCGCTCTACATCACCCATCATTGATCGCCTAATTTGTTACAGAATTACAGCCCTTGTTTGACTTAGAATTTTCCACTGTAATATTGTATGAAATTGATGACCTGTTTTACACATTTTTCGAATTGATTGTTCCAAACTTAATATACACATGACTGATGACCTTATGTCCCTGTACATCACCCATCATTGATTGCCTAATGTATTACAGAATTATGGCCCTTTGTCCGACTTAAAAAAAAATTCACTGTAATATTGTATAATGACCTGTTAATCTTTTCTCAAACATTTTCGAATAAATTGTTCCCAGACTTCATGCACACACAACAACTGATTACCTTATGTGCCTCTACATGGACCTTTGTTTTACTTGGAATTTTTTTCCCATTACAAAATTTAATATATTTTAGACATTATTCTTCTTGATTTTGCCCATCCTCTTTGGCTATAGCAAAAAGACGGGGATATTGATCACCTTCAGTGATAGTTCTAGTTCCTGTTGGCGCCAAATGACCTTATTGTTTTGGTGCGTAGTAAAACCCAGTTCCGTTGTTTCCAAATAAAAGAAGTTGTCGTGATCACGTCATCACTTGGTCTTGGATATAAACACGCATGGAGGCTATTCTGGGTAATTTGAATAAATGTAATTGTTCACCCCCAGGCGTAACACCGCGCCATCGCTTTTGCAGTCTTACAATAATTGCGTCACGCTTTTCAGTGCCTACTGGTCAATTTTGAGTTGTTTGACTACGTTAGTTGGATTGGAAAAAAACGTTAGTTGGACTGAAAAAAACCGAGAACACCCATATTAAGGATTTTTTGGTGGGGATATTTTGTTCAACTTTGGGGGCATGGTAAATGCATTTATATCAATATTTTGAAAGCATAAAATACAAAAGATGTTAAAATACTACTTAAATTACCCAAGTTGAAACAAAATATCCCCACAAAAAAACTTCTTAATTTGGTTGTTCTCGGTTTTCTGGTATTTGTGTTGCGTACTCTCTAAACCCGATAAATAACTAAATTTGAATTTTGATGTGATTAAACGGTTTATTCTCACTACAAACACTCTTAAAAGAAGTAGCTGTTTGTGGGGAAGAGGAGTGCTTTCCCTTTATTTTTGTTGAGCCCATTTATGGATCTCGACTTGGCAATCACAATGTCATCCGGATGTTTGTCTGTCAGTTCGTAGTTTGTTCGTTACTCCGTCCTTGGATCCAATATATTTCTTAATATATTTTTCGTTACCTGAGGATTTCCACCAAACTCCACCAACATGTTCATTATATGGATCCAACATGACGTACACAATTGTGGGTCGCTGTGATCTACTTTCGATGAAATATAGGCTACGTTCGGGTCTCCGATGTGACATGCGTATCTTGCGTCTTTTTAGAATTTTAACCAAACTTCACGTGAATGTATCTTATATTCTGGGAGCTTGACTTGTGAGAAAGTGTCGATTCGTAGGGATTGTGGGAGGCGTATAATATTGATTATACCCAGAAAAAAGTGGGTGGTCTGCCTCCAACAAAAAAAATTGACCGTCACATATGACGTAAAACACCATACAAACTGTTCGTTTGACCTATTTTCGACGAAATATAGGTCATGTCTGGTCTCCGCTACGTCATGCTTATACTGCTTTTTTCTCGCAGGATTTTCTCCAGACTTCATAACAATGTTTCTCATATGCATCTTTCACGTGCAAAATTACAAGTCGCTTTGACCTACTTTTGACGAAATACAGGTAACATCTGGTCTCGGCTACGACATGCATCCCCCACTGTTAAAGAGGTTAATCAAATTAAATATTAATTATGTAATGAACGAATCTGTCTTGGGATTGTCTTGTGTTGGTCAACTAAAAAATCTGGACTTCTTCATAATAGGGCTCGACATGTAGGCCGTGTTCTAGTATTTTGTAACTGACGATAAAATAAAGTTTAAAAGTAGGCGATTGATTTATAGTTCTTTTGTTGTATTGTAAGGCCACATAAAAAAATATGTGTGGTTTTAGGTAACCCAACCGACACCCTAAAACGATGCAAAAATTTAAAAAATAAAAAATAATTAAAACATTTTTTTTTGTTGATAATGCAAAAAAATCGAACTCAAGGTATAGTAATTTAACATATTAAATTCATTATCAGTATTAAATTCATTATTGAGAAAAAAACACAAAAAAACACAAAAAAACCTACATCTACCTAAAAAAAAAAAAGTATACCTACCTACCCTATTTTTTTTTGCCAGTGTTACCTGAACCACACATATTATTTTGTTTGGCCTAACAGTAAACAGTGTTTTTGAATATGAGCTGTAGATAATTTTTGACTGCAGTGAGTATTTACCCATCAGGTTCAAAATAAATGAGTAACATGGAACATGCTCAGAGTAAAACACATTTTTATAAAAAATAGTTCATGCGTCCAAAATGGATGTGAATCGATTTAATACATTTTAAAAGAAACAACCATTCTGATTAAATTGATGTCAAGTAAAACTAAACACTGTATAACCTTTGTTCTTAATATAAGACCCATGCTTAGAACAAGTTACATCATGCACATCTGGAATAAACTGATCTACAGCTCTAAAATACAAATATAATACTCATGCTTTTTAAGTTATGAGTGTTTGTAGTAAATTGATGAGTAAAGATACAATTTTAAAAACCTGAGAGTTATTGTAAAAATGTATGACTATAATACTCAAAAACTCAGCTTATCTACAGCTCTGGCAATATGCAAGCATTGCGGAGGATCCAGATTAATACAACATAACACTGTTGGAATAATGATAAAGAGCATTATAAAAAAGAACGCTTGAAACCATTCAACTCTCAAGGGTTCTTACATATTTGTTTCCACGCTAATCTGAAGAATATCCCACAATGCAATGGAACGTGTATTTCAGGGCTTCAAGCGCGTGTTTGATAACATGCCAGACATCAACCTGGATGTTCCCAATGCCTACACAATCCTGGAGAGGTTTGCGGACATGTGTCACAAGGACAAGATCATGTCCGAGAAGTCGTACAGGGACCTGCCAGGCGGGTGAGTAGTCGCTTCCTACCTATCAAAGTTGTCTCGTATAAAAGTTGAACAGTAACAGAACACGGGCTTGACAAGAGAGGTACCACTTGTCTCATATAAATATGTCCCATGTACAAAAAGAGGATATTTTGCTTGAATAACGTGGACCTGGGGATCGTCTGTGGTCAATCTTTCCTACTGCAAAAAAAAAAAATATTATAAAAATTGTGTTCACAGATATTACAATATTGAATTGAGTATATTGTGTGTTGCTTTGGATTTAAGGAAATATACATATAACGAAATACTATGTGGTCTGAAAACTGTTAATATACCATGACTTACATAGTTCGCTACATTTGTATTAGATATACCACGACTTACATAGTTAATTCTTGCTACATTTGTATTAGATATACCACGACTTTCATAGTGAATTCTTGCTACATGTTACACATGTTAGATAATGTATGAAGTTCCACAAAGTAGTGCCTTCATGGTCGGGATGGTAAAGACACTGCGTTGTAAACAATCTCACCTCTCACTGCGGGTTCGAATCCCACTGGGAGCTCTACTGTGAGGAAGAGTCGATTCTTATAAATGCGGGAATTTACTGGTACCCAGGAAAAAGTGGGTGGTTAGCCTCCACCACTAAAAAAAATCAATGGTTGTGTATAGTCTAAAATGTTGAGAAAATTTGCTTAAAACTTAAAAAATTCAACCTGTGGATAACCACCAATCTTTGATATGAATCTTTAATAAATTTCTGTCGTCAGTTTGTTGGTAAATTTATCTTGATATAGACATTTCTCATTGTTTTGAATAAATGTTTATTTTTGCAGAGGAAGGAAACGATTTGCATCGGAGGGTGACGGCGGAAAAGTAAAACCAGCAGTTCTGTGATTCTCTTTTCTGCACTTGATGTGACAATGTCCAGTCACATGACGATCACATGGTGTCTATAAATAGCAAACTCTTACGATTGGTGAATCGTGACCATGTGATCTTTTAGTCATTCTGTGGTGCAGGGGATTATTAAAAACAAGTGCAAGAACCATGAATACCCAGTTTGTTTCATTCTGGGTACTTGTTCACTTATAACATATTTTGTACTGTTTGTATAAACTAAGGTGGCACACCTAATTATTGTCATATTGACTTTATAAATATGCTGATTCGTGCTTCACACATAACGCGGATTACTGGTATTTACTGATAATGTATTGTATAATGGCTGCTGTATTACACAACCATTGTTTAAGTGTTTATAACAAATGCAATTTGTTTAGATTTGTTGGGATTTTTTCAACTTCCATTTATTATATCAATATTGTGAATGATAAGTTATAACATGTCGTGGATAATTGTTGAGTTTCTTCAAGTGCATGTACATACAGACAAGACTTATTTGTGGTTAAAATAAACTAAACTAGTTTGTGCTAGAAAAAAATCATGGAATAATTACCCGAAGAAAATACATTGTTTTTGGTATAAGAATTTGACATGGCCGTGCGTGTTCATGACATTGTATGTTAACTAGTACGGGAGGTATTTGCATTAAAACTACCATATATGATCGTACCTTCGTCCAGTTGGTCATTGGATGAGTATTGGTTGCTATGGTTACTACGAGAGCAATCATGACTTGACCTATTCCCCAAATAAATCTTGTTTAGATAGGTAATGCTGATGTGAACAATTAGAGATTATTTAACTGCTGGGTTAGATTTAAAGAAAATCCTTCACAAGATGGTAGGCGTGTTGTTTTAAAAGTTTATTCTGGACCTGCCTCGGCAAGTGACGATGGCTTTATCAACAGTGACTTCATCAATTCACTTCTATTGCTTGACGGGGTTTTCCTAATTTATTGGGATGACTAATCGACGCCAAATTTCCTTTTCTCGTATCTCACCTCTGCGAGTACGAATCCCACTGGGAGTACTGGTTCTATATAGGATAAATGGGGTGGCCAGTTTCTACCAAAAACACTATTGACATCAACATGAGCTAAAAATCACATAGAACATCTTTTGATGTTAAAAATATTTCCAATTATGGTATTTTAACAAAAAAATCTTTTCACTCATAGCAATGTTATAGAAGTTGGAGATTGACTTTTTGTGTAGACCAGTTTACTGTTGACCTTTGGTTTCTGGTGCAGATATAATTGCTCATCCATACATAGACACACTAGTGATCGATATTTGCAATTTTATATTCTAGGCTTATTCGTTTACTGATGTGATGTTTTCACGGTTGTATTAAAACACACTTTATAATGATTGGTGATTCATGGGACGTTTGCCAAAATGATGGACTTTTTGCAAAAACTGTGGAATAATTTGTAGCAGAATCAATTTCATGTTTTTCTCTCCTGAAAATGGGAGTATTTCTTGGTGACATGATTTTAAATTATTTCGAATGAAAATCCTTTAATAATCAAAACTTTGTTGTCTTTTAAAGTTCTTGTATTAAATTATCTACTATGAAATTCTCTCGAAAATTAACCTATACGAACTTAAGCAGATTAAAGATGAAAATATAAAATGAACCTTTTTTTGTACAAATAGACGTCCATATGTATATTTTGGCACTTTAGTATAAAAACTTCAATTATATTTATTATTTTAGTCTGTGTTTAGATTTCCATGTTCCATGTAATACAAACACGACTAACAAAAGCATTGTATTGTATATGTACATGCAAGTGCTGATGATGAAAGTGCTGTCGGAGATACGGTTGTTGATGACGATTATGCAAATGATGGCGTGCATGGAATGTTTTGTGTCCGTTGTACCATGATTTTATCACCATTTAGTGTTGGCACATCCTTACTTATATGCAATTATGAATGACACACTGATATACTAGTATTATAAACATGTATGTTGTTGAATGAAAATATAAAAAATACCCCTGCCTAAGCCTTTGGGTGTGTACACTGAAATTTACATGCAACTGTGTGTGGCTTTGTGCAAATTATAGAAGCGGAGCAATATATCAAGGGAGGAAAATTTCATCGTATATACTCAGTTATCTTAATTACTGAAAAGGTGATAATTCTTATTAAACTGTTTTATATAGCGCATAGTATAGGTGTTTTTAACTAGTGATCGTCTCGAACTGTACTGTTACCATGTTTTAGCAGTAGGAGAGAGCATTGTAGAAATTGTAGAAATTTGGGAGAGTATTGAAGATTTGTGATTAAATTAAAATATTGCAAAGCTATGGTTTCGGTGATAGTGTATTTATATATAGTAAAGGGAGATAATTTTGTTTAATTGAAATATTAAAGGCATTTTCCGTTCCGTCTTGATAGTGCTAATTTTCAGTTTATTTTGGACCAAGAACTACAGAGTTATGGCCCTTGACTTGGTCAAAATAGGGGCTGAAAAACTTGCCGCGTAACCCTCCATAACTGTTTAACCCAAGGTCGCCAAGCTTTACAGGAATGTTAGACCAGCAAGTGAAGATGCACACACGGGTTTTCAGTCCTGGTTTCCTGTCTAAATGTAAATTGGGATTGTTTACCAAAAAAAATATTATAAAATTGAAAAAGCATCTTGCTATGTTTATGTTATTAAATTGTTAAAATGACAGTTTTTTAGCATTTTATAATGTCTACCCATGTGGTTGCCAGGGTAGGTGGTTGCATTGTGATTACTTTACAGTGTGGTTACTTTACATTGTGGTTTACTTTACAGTGTGGTTACTTTACAGTAATAAAAGAGACTTGTTCTAACATTCAATGTTAAAAGGACTTTAATCGTGTGTTTGTGTTCAATGTTAAATGGGCATAACCATGTACTGGTGTTCAATGTTAAAGCAACATGTTTTTGTACAGATTTTAAGGGGACATAATTTTGTACAAATGTTCAAAGCACATACTTAGTACAGATGTTCAAGGGGACATAATTTTGTACTGGTGTTCAGTGTTAAATCTTGAATGGTCAAGTTTTGGTGGCATGTTACAGATGTGTGAGAAACTAAACCTTTTTTCATGTTGTTTGTTTTCTATTCTTACCCAGTTTCGTTGATGTTGTTTTTATCCGCCACAGGCGGAATGGCCACCGCAGACGGAATTGGAATCCGTCCGACTTCGTGTCTCCTCAAAAACTGCTAGATGGACTGCAATGAAATTTCACACAATAATAGAGGGCACTGAGAGGAAGTGCAGCGTAAGAACCATATTTAAATTGAAGTTATTGCCCTTTGTAATTTTATTGTTATAATTTGTGTCTGCTCTGTAACTCAAAAACTACTAGAGGGACTGCAATGAAATTTCACACAAGGCCGTACACAGCCATATCCCCCGTCACAGTATTTTTCGCCATCAGACTGCTTCTTCTCTATTTTTACAGTGGTCAGGATGGTAAAGACGCTACATTTGAAACCTCTCCTCCCACTGTTTTGGCTCTGAATCCCACTGACCGTACAAGTAACATTTATAGCATAATTTTTGGAGTATATGCAATTTATACTGCTTCTTGAGAGCCGAGAGTGCAGTGTTAATTGCATACGAGCAAAATATGCTATAAATGTATTGTACCATAGCCATTCAATGCCGGTAATTGACATTTTGATTGACAGGTTGTGTGTAAACATTACAACTACGCGCGTGTAAAATTGGGTAGACCATGGTATAACTGCCGAATCTGTCATTTATAGCAAGGCTGAAATATACCGGCAGATATAGCACGGTTTAGGCTCAGACCTTCAGGTTTATGAAAATTGTATTGTGAGCAAGAACAAAGGAAAACCATTAGAGCTATGGTACTGGTACAAGTGTCCTTTCCTCGGGCAAACTGAGAACGTAAAGGGTTCCTCCTCTAACCAAATATTACTCCTCAAAGCGCTTCAATGTTAGGACATTTATCAATGTCAGGCATGGTGACCTAGACTGTTATGGATTTCTCATCAACATTACCAGGGTTAGCAGTTTTGGCCCAAGTATTTTTGGACTTCAGAAACAATTCAACTAGAATCTAAATAAGCTGTTTATCAGTCATTTTTAGTGATAAGTGGTAAATAGAAATTACTTAACCAAAATAGTTTGAGAAATAATAATTTCGCTTGTTTTTGAAGCAAAAGTCTTCTGCATCAAAATTAGAACAAGAAGCTCAATTTTGAGGCCTTCTCTATTTATCGGATTATTATTATTATATAGAAATACCGGTATAGCAAAAACGAGCCACGCACCCTGGCGGAAATAATAATTTTGCTTGTTTTTGAAGCAAAACTCTTCTGCATCAAAATTAGAACAAGAAGCTCAATTTTGAATTATATAGAAATACCGGTATAGTAAAAAGTCACGCACCCTGGCGGAGTTGCCAAGTTGTCGAGGAGGCAACTCCTTTTTAATTTGTCAAGGGAGGCAACTCCTTTTTTCCAGGGGAGGTAACTTGTCAAGGGAGGTCTAATTTTTCAGGGGAAGTAACTCTTTTTTAGCTCTACTGATCAGAGATCAGCAGAGCTTATGCCGTGGTGCGGCGTCCGTCGTCTGTAAACTTTTTTTTGTAGCGACTACTCCTCTGAAACTACTGAATGGATTTTCATGAAACTTTACAGAAATGTTGCCCATGAAGTCTAGTTGATCCTAGCAAAAATTCATGTAGATGTGAAATCCAAGATGGCCACCGAATCTAAAAATAGGTTTTTAAAAAACAAGTTTCTAGCGACTACTTCTTGAAAACTCTAAGGGATATTGCTATGGGACTTTTTCTAAAATGATCAGCATGACATGATGTTGGTCCTTGTCAAAAATCGTTTTGATTCAACGTTAAACATGGCTGCCAGCGGCCATCTTTGTTTACATACAGTTATATAGTAAAAACTTGTAGCGACTACTCCTTTGAAACTACTTGACAGATTTTCATGAAACTTTACAGGAATGTTGCTCTTAATGTCTTATTGATCCTAGCAAAATTTCAGATCTGCCAGAAATTCAAGATGGCCGCCACAGCTAAAAATAGATTTTTAAAAAAGAAGTTTGTAGCGACTACGTCTTGAAAACTATAAGTGATATTGATATGGGACTTTTTGTAAAATGATCAGCATGACATGATGGTTATCAGAGTCAAACATTATTTTGATTCGACGTTAAACATGGCTGCCAGTGGCCATCTTTGTTTACATAGAGTTATATGATGAAAACTTGTAGCGACTACTCCTCTCAAACTACTTGACGGATTTTCATGAAACTTCACAGGAATATTGCTCTTGATGTCTAATTGATCCTAGCAAAATTTCAGGTCGGCCGGAAATTCAAGATGGCCACCACGGCTAAAAATAGAGTTTTAAAAAATAAGTTTGTAGCGACTACTTCTTGAAAACTATGAGATATTGATATGGGACTTTTTCTAAAATTATCAGCATGACATGATGGCTATCCGAGTCGAACATTATTTTGATTCGACGTTAAACATGGCTGCCAGTGGCCATCTTTGTTTACATAGAGTTATATAATGATAACTTGTAGCGACTACTCCTCTGAAAATACTTGACGGATTTTCATGAAACTTCACACAAATGTTGCTCTTGATGTCTAATTGATCCTTGCAAAATTTCAGGTCGGCCGGAAATTCAAGATGGCCGCCATGGCTAAATATATAATTTCAAAATACAAGTTTGTAGCGACTACTTCTTGAAAACTATAAGTGATATTGATATGGGACTTTTTCTAAAATGATCAGCATGACATGATGGTTATTCAAGTCGAACATTATTTTGATTCGACGTTAAACATGGCTGCCAGTGGCCATCTTTGTTTACATAGAGTTATATAATGAAAACTTGTAGCGACTACTCCTCTGAAACTATTTGACGTATGTTCATGAAACTTCACAGGAATGTTGCTCTTGATGTCTAATTGATCCTAGCAAAATTTCAGGTCGGCCGGAAATTCAAGATGGCCACCACGGCTAAAAATATATTTTCAAAAAACCAGTTTGTAGCGACTACTTCCTGAAATCAAAATCAATCAGTAGAGCTTCAAGGTCATTGACCTCTTGTTTCCAGGGGTGGTAACTAATTTGTCAAGGGAAGTAACTCCTTTTTTCCAGGAGAGGTAACAATTTGTCGGGGGAGGTAACTCTTAATTGGTCAGGGCAGGTAACTCTTAATTTAATTTTTTGCAGAGGAGGTAATTAATTTTTCAGGGGGAAGCAAGTCGATTTTTTTCCAGGGGAGTAACTAATTTGTTGAGGTACGTAACTCCTTTTTTCCCCAGTAATGATCATTTTATTATATACCTCCTACATATAATTAAAAATTAGAAATTTGACGTAGGAAATTTTAAGTAGGACAGTGATACTATTTTTAGTATCAGTATGCTACTGATACGGATTCAGAAAACCTGTAAGTTTATGTATATAATTATTGATAGGTATATATAATAGAGGTTTTTACTGTATAACTCTATGTAAACAAAGATGGCCACTGGCAGCCATGTTTAATGTCGAACCAAAATGATTTTCGACAAGGACCAACATCATGCTGATTATTATCAATATCACTTATAGTTTTCAAGAAGTAGTCGCTACAACCTTTATTTTTTAAATTCTATTTTTAGCCATGGTGGCCATCTTGAATTTCCGGCCAACCTGAATTTTTGCTAGGACCAACTAGATATCAAGAGAATATCTTTGATTACATAAGTTATCTACTTGATTGATTTTCATGAAACTTCACAGGAATGCTGATCTAGCTATCAGAACCTGCCAGTAGAGCTTCAAGGTCATTGACCTCTTGTTTAAAAATCTATTTTTAGCCGTGGTGGCCATCTTGAATTTCCGGCCTACCTGAAATTTTGCTAGGATCAATTAGACATCAACAGCAACATTCCTGTACAGTTTCATGAAAATCAAAAAAGTAGTTTCAGAGTAGTAGTCGCTACAAGTTTTTACTATATAACTATGTAAACAAAGATGGCTGCTGGCAGCCATGTTAAACGTCAAATCGAAACGATTTTCAATAAGGATCAACATCATTTCATGCTGATCATTTTAGAAAAAGTCCCATATCAATATAGTTTTCAAGAAGTAGTCGTTACAATATTGCTTTTTAAAAATCTATTTTTAGGTTTGGCGGCAATCTTGGTTTTTACATGAACATGAATTTTTGCTAGGATCAACTAGACTTGATGGGCAACATGTATGCAGTAGTTTCAGAGTAGTCGCTACAAAAAAAGTTTATGGAAGGACAGACAGACAGATGGACAACGCACTATGGCATATCTGTTGATCTTTGATCAGTAGAGCTAAGTCCATAACTCTATAAACAAAATTGTAGAATCGAAACCGTTGATGCAGACACATTATATCATCATGTCGAGTGTAATAACAATCCATGAAAACTTGGAAGTGAAAGCCACATGAAGTTCATTATAGAGTGGAAAATTCGGATTTTTTAAAAAAAATTGGGGTAGAAACTCCATTTAGGCTGGAGCCACGTTTAGTGTTTTTCTGCCACTGCTCTTTTGATGCGAGCGAGATAGCACCTGACACAATGCAGGGATCATGTTGAAGACCTTTGATGAACAAAAAATGATAAATGAACATGAATTTGGGGGGATTCTACCCCTCTGCCTACCCATACAAAGGGATCTGCAGTGGCCCTATTCTTTGCCCCGTGACCAAACGGGGGCACCCGGGAACCACACAGGGCTGGAAAAAGTCAAATAAAGGGCCATAATACTGCAATATATTAGGCATCAACAATGTATGATGTAGAGAGATGTAAGGTCATCAGTTGTTATATGTCGTTTGGGACCATTCAATTTGAATGTGTTTGAGAAACAAGAGGCCCAAGAGGGCCTGTGGACGCTCTACTGGCTCAAGATAGTTTATGTATAAGGGGCCATAAGTCTTTCAAAAATCATTCAACCGGAACATGTTGATATAGCAACTAGGCTTGGTACTGAACATCCCTGCAAAGTTCAGGAGAACTAGTCTAGACAAAGTTAGTGTATTAAAACCTAGACAAAGTTAGTGTATTAAAACCTTCAAGGGCTCATAACTGCCAAAATTCATTCAACCAGCACATGGCAATGACAGGTGCAACTAGGCTTAGTACTGATCATCCTTGCCAAGATTCGCTGAAATCGGGCAAAGAGTTCAGAAGAGAATAACCTGAAAAAAGTGTGTGTATTAAAACATTTAAAGGGCCATTACCGGTACTCTGTCAAAAATCATTTTATATGGCGGTGATATGCACAACTAGGCTTGATACTGATCATCCTTGTCAAGTTCCGTCTATATCCAGTCAGGGGTTCAGAAGAACTAGCCCGAAAAAATTTGTGATATCAACATCCTTTAAAGGGCTATAACTCTGCCAAATATCTGTAAACCGGAACACGACGATGACATGCACAACTAGGCTTGGAGCTCATCCCTGCAAAGTTTCAATGAAATCTGGCGAGGGGTTCAGGAGAAGTAGATCAGACAAAGTTTGTGTATTAAAACCTTAAAGGGCCATAATTCTGCCAAAAATCATTCAAGCGGAACACTGCAATGATTTGGACAACTAGACATGGAACTGATCATCCCTAAAATGTTTCGTTTAAAACTGGCCAGGGGTTCTGAAGAACTGGTCAGAACAAAGTTTGTGTATTAAAACCTTTAAAGGGCCATAACTCCGCCAAAAATCATGCAACTGGAACACGGTGACTATGTACAACTAGGCTAGGTTAAATTACCTAACCAAGGTTAAGTTTGGGGAAAATAAGCAAAATCTTAGTAATTTTTGTCGTTCAGTGATGTCTGCCAATGCCAACAATACATATGACCAAGTATCAAAGAAAATGAGGCAATCACATACAGTTACCTAACCAAGGTTAAGTTTTGGGAAAATAATGGAAAATATGACCTTGACCTTGGTAATTTTGGCATTACGTGATGTACCTTGACCCAACAAAGCATCTGACAAAGTTTCAGAAAAATTCAAGCAGCGGTTGTTGAGATATATACTCAGCAAAAATAAAAAGTATCCACTTTGTTTTCCTGCAAAATCTGAGACTGTAAGAAAGAACTAACAATTGTGTGTTGTAGCATGATTTTCTTTTAATAACATCTTTGATGTTCACACAAAATTTCATCGAAATATACCGAATAATAAAAAAAACACAAGAGGTCAATGACCTTGAAGCTCTACCGATTGATTTTGATTTATTTTTAGCCGTGGCGGCCATCTTGAATTTCCGGCGATTTTTGACAAGGACCAACATCATGTCATGCTGATCATTTTAGAAAAAGTCCGATATCAAAATAACATAGTTTTCAAGAAGTAGTCGCTACAAACTTGTATGAAAATGTCACCACGACCTTGACCTTTGAACATAGGGGTCATCTACTTGTCGTGACCAACCATCGTTCCAAGTTTGAGGACCCTAGGTCCAACCGTTCTCTAGTTATTAATCGGACATCGTTTTGATAGTCAAGGTCACCTTGACCTTTGACCTAGTGACCCCTCTACTTGTCATGACCAACCATCCTTCCAAGTTTGAGGACCCGAGGTCCAACCGTTCTGTAGTTATTGATCAGACATCGTTTTGATAGTCAATTGATAGTCAAGGTCACCGCGACCTTGACCTTTGACCTAGTGACCCCTCTAGTCATGACAACCATCGTTCCAAGTTTGAGGACCCTAGGTGCAACCATTCTGCAGTTATTGATCGGACATCGTTTTGATAGTCAATGTCACTGCGACCTTGACCTTTGACCCAGTGACCCCAAAATCAATAGAGGTAATCTACTTGTCATGACCAACCATCCTTCCAAGTTTGAGGACCCGAGGTCCAACCGTTCTGTAGTTATTGATCGGACATCGTTTTGATAGTCAATGTCACCACGACCTTGACCTTTGACCTAGTGACCCCAAAATCAATAGGGGTCATCTACTTGTCATGACCAACCATCCTTCCAAGTTTGAGGACCCTAGGTCCAACTGTTCTCTAGTTATTGATCGGACATCATTTGTGACACAGACAGACCTACAGCCTTGACCTTTGACCTAGTGACCCCAAAATCAATAGGGGTCATCTACTTATGACCAACCAATCCTTCCAAGTTAGAGGACCCGAGGTCCAACCGTTCTGTAGTTATTGATCGGACATCGTTTTGATAGTCAATGTCACCACGACCTTGACCTTTGACCTAGTGACCCCAAAATCAATAGGGGTCATCTACTTGTCATGACCAACCATCCTTCCAAGTTTGAGGACCCTAGGTCCAACCGTTCTCTAGTTATTGATCCGACATCGTTTGTGACACAGACAGACCTACAGCCTTGACCTTTGACCTAGTGACCCCAAAATCAATAGGGGTCATCTACTTGTCATGACCAACCATCCTTCCAAGTTTGAAGACCCTAGGTCCAACCATTCTCTAGTTATTGATCGGACATCGTTTGTGACACAGACAGAGAAACAGACAGAGAAACAGACAGACCTACAGACAGAGAAAGAAAGAAACGGACAGAAAGCACAAAATCAATATGGCTCCCCTACCACACTTTGTGTGGGGGAGCTCCCCTACCACACTTTGTGTGGGGGAGCCATAAAAATATTCAAAACCGCGCTAATATCTCACCGAATACAAGCAAGAATGTGACGTCGCATGCTTCTGATGTAACGAGTGATGAATTCTGGAGCTAATGCGTTCCATTGGCGGACATGTGCTGCTGCAAGGTCCTGAACACTTAAGATAGGGTCATCCTGACGTACACGACGTCCCAAATATGCTCGATGCTTCATCAGTCGTTACGTCAGAAGCATCTTACGGATGGCGGGAGGTACACAGTTATGGTTCTACCCAGGAAAAGTGAATGGTCTGCCTCCACCACAAAAAATCGACCGTCATATATAACCTTACATGTGTTAAAAATGACGTAAAAAATGACGTAAAACACCATACAAACAAACGTCAGAAGCATGCGACGTCGCATTTTTGAGTGTATTCGATATAACGGTGGACACATGAGATATTAGCGAGGTTTTGAACATTTGTCTGTGTATTTGAATGGTCTTAAACTGAATCTGTGCTATTGTCGCTAATCTTTACATCTGTTAAGTTTTGTTAATTTCGTTTTCACACCTATGTTTTTAAAGTTTGATTTATTTTTTTATTATTCGGTATATTTCGATGAAATTTTGTGTGAACATCAAAGATGTTATTAAAAGAAAATCATGCTACAACACACAATTGTTAGTTCTTTCTTAGTCTCAGATTTTGCAGGAAAACAAAGTGGATACTTTTTATTTTGCTGAGTATAGTTGATTTAAAGTGACTGCTATGTCTCGCTACCCACTATGTGGGCGAGACAAAAATGACATTTTTCAATAATTCAAGGGCACCTAACTCTGGTGTTTTTGGTCCGATATAGCTGGTTTTCGATCTTATTCGAGCTTTCATTGATATTAACAATCTGTTAAAGTTTGGTAAAGATCAGATAAAAAATGAAGGCCATATCATCTTAATGTGGCAAAATACAGTATTTTAACTAAATCCATATATGGTAATGGTGGCCATCCTTGATGTCGCATTGACCTAATTTGTACAACTTTGGAAGGCACTGACATCAGTATCATCCACATGAAATTTTGTCAAAAGTGGTCAAGAGGTTTCTGAGGAGATGTCGTTTACAAATGCCCTATGTAAGTCTATGTAAAACATATAAAATCTCCATATACAAACTTTGGAACCCCGGCGCACAGCCACTTTTGACACTAGGAATTTCGTTTGTACAATATTTATTTCTCAATCGATTTTCAAAACTAAGGTATTTTTTACTTACCACTAAAAAGTCCAGTTCAAATGTTATATAAATTATGTAAACATTTTTCATGTTAATGCTGAAAAACCTTGCTGAAAACTGTGCCCCGAACAATAGCTGTACCAGATGGGTAAAATATTTATACACAAGTTATGAAATTCATATTTATTTTGTTTTTTTATAATTAAAGCAATTTAAAACATGAGAAAGGACATCATAAGTGTTTTACTTTATTTCTAATCCCTTCTATTATGTAAAAATACCATGCTGTAAAAATAATGAGAAATAAAATATGTTTAAACCAAACAAGAGGTTTTCCAAATTTATTCAAATGGTGACCATAGGGACAGATATAGTCAATACCTGTTTTACCCATCACTTTATAAAATTGTATTGGATTGAACTAAACACCGCCAAACTATCAAGTGAGGACTGTAGTAAATTCAGGCTACATGGCTGTATGTTGTGTTTACTGCATAATTTATTTTCCATATAACCCCTAACACTCGGGTGATCGCCTCGAGGCCCTGTGGGGACCAAACATGCAACATGAGAGCTCTATGCCTGTGGTTTCGGAGAACACTTTGAACTGTTTACCTATATAAGTCTATGTTAAACATGTGAAAAAGGGGGTGAGGCCAAATTTAAACCCTGGAGTCAACCATTTGAACAAACTTGGTTGGACAATAAGCTCATGCTACATGCAAAATATTGGACCTCTAGCTCCCCTAGGATAAGGGCCAGATTCGACCACAGGGTCACCATTTGAACTAACTTGGAAGAGAACTGTAAGCAAATTGAAAACCATTGACATATGTGAAGTCACAAGTGTGACCTATGGGAAGTTTTTGAGAAGTATTTTGAAAAGGTGGCTCACCGATGACGGACGAACAGTGATTCCCTATAGATCAAGTTGAGCCAATCGGCTCAGGTGATCTAAAAACACATACTGTTTACTGGGATGTAATACAAATATTCAGCAAGTGATATTTACTATTAACTATATTGAATTGGGTTTTATGGCACACCAACACATGAAAGGTTATATGGCGCCTAAGAGGAATAAAGGTGCCAGGCTCATCATCCATTTACATCAAGATAAAATATGGAGAATGGGCTTGGAACCTTCTTGCCTGCAGAGTTGCTGCAAATTCTATAGCAGACGCTCCATTTATGATGGAACCACATTTCCAGGTTTGTATACACAGTGTCATGATAAAGACTTTGAATGAGCATGATAAAAAATGACAAAATGAATATGAAAGAGGGGTGGGGGGGGGGGGGGGTCCTACTCCTCTGCATGTGACTGTGTGTTTCAGAGGTTGCAGTGGTTGTATTCTACCCCGGCAACCACATGGGGAATATTTACTATTAATACAATTATTCAAAGTTTCTATACATTTTTCCATCTAAATGTAATTCTAAACATTTCCATTAATTCCCATGTTTAATAACACCGGAACTATAATTAACAAAAGTTTCATATTGCAAATAACATCAAACAGAAACAAGAATTTGTCACATGCCACCAGCACATGTAGGGAACAGTTTGGTTTTTATAGCTATAGTTATAGGTACAAACATACAGATGAAGCTAAAATTAACATCACCTTTTGATTTTCATAGAACAAAGTTTAAGAACAAATGTTTTTGTGTGTGATCTTGCAACTGCTAACACACTAAGTACGGATATAATAGCCTTTGCGTCCGTTGTAAATCCAGATCAGCCTGCGAGTATGGTTAGGGTTTACAATGTCTGGCTGCTGATCAGTCATTTTCCCCAAAACACTCCTTTGTCACATAAATGGAATGGTCTTAATTCAAAGAAAGAACAGTCCATTATATATATGTAGCGGGTTAAGGGTTAAAATAAGCTATTTTAAATCCTGTAATACGAAAAGGTTTTGTTTTTCAATATTAACCTCAACACTGAAGAAACTGGAGGCGATCTTGACGGATTATGGGCATCAATCCAAATAAAGCTATAATGTGGTTCACGTTTATGCGCTAAAAAGGGGTGCATTCCAATTGAAATATTGTGAAAATTTGATGACTCGGCATCTGGTACAATACAGGAATGGGCTCATATATAATCACTGCATATTATGCAGGCTCCATACCAACATAATCCATTATGAACTATAACTATCACTGAAGGTCATCAGTTGTTATGTGTATATAACGTTTGGGAACAACTCATTTGAATGGGGGAATGCTGCATCGCCAACAACGTTGTTCATCAATTTCAATGGAAAACTATCTTCTTTTAAGAGAAAAGGGGGCATTTATTATGTTGAAAGCAATGGAAGAGAGCTTGTTCTGTTAACACCACAACCTGAGGAAAGTGACATATTGGCAGTACATCGATTATACCAAACACTCAAAGCGTCAAAACACTCAAAACAAATATTCTGTCGTTGCTGAAGAGTTTAGAAGAGTCGACTGCTCTTGTCAAATACACTTTTTCATGCAGAATCAATCATGGGAACGGCAAAACTAAAAACACATCAACATTTATTAGATCAAAAGGTGTTGTTATTCAAAATAAATTACTTATACCCAAGATAATGTCAAAAATGTAGAGAGAATAGTAAATCATCAGTTTAAATACCATATGACTTCCGAACACAATGAAATGAAGAACAGTTAAGAAATATTAGAGCAAGACTTATCAGATGCCAACCCAACATCAATGAATAATACAGCAGACATTATAAATGAAAGCTGAGAAGATGACAAAAACAAACTTGTTCATTAAAAATGTTGCACATTTGTATTGTGTTCAAGCATCATGTCGTCACGTTATACACGGATCAGCCAATATCGTTATACACGGATCAGCCAATATCGTTATACACGGATCAGCCAATATCGTTATACACGGATCAGCCAATATCGTTATACACGGATCAGCCAATATCGTTATACACGGATCAGCCAATATCGTTATACTCGGATCAGCCAATACCGTTATACACGGATCAGCCAATATCGTTATACACGGATCAGCCAATATCGTTATACACGGATCAGCCAATATCGTTATACACGGATCAGCCAATATCGTTATACACGGATCAGCCAATATCGTTATACACGGATCAGCCAATATCGTTATACACGGATCAGTTATACACGTTCTACACGGATCAGCAATATCGCACATCAAATGGTTTTGCTGGAAGGAAAATGGGACTACTTTGGGCATTGATAAAACTTTTACCTTGGGGACTTTATGTTGTCATTATGTCTACTGTCTATAAAGATACACAAAGATGTACAACCACTCCACTCCTTTGGACCTATTTTTACACATACGAGACATACTGTTCCTTCATAAAAAATATACTGTATTCCCTAACAGTAGCGCCCGGGCACTATGCAAAATGCCAAGGCACTCTTATAAATTGTAAAAAATAAAATATAAAAATATTCCTTTCTGTATAAGCTACCGTACCTACACAAGTTATTGAGCATAAAAATGGCATCTATTCAACTTTGCTAAAATGATATTCCTGGAGCACATTTTGTTCATAAATGTGTCGAAGAACAATCAAACATACATAATCTAATTGCGAAGTAATTGGATATTTATGCAAAGCATTTGTTCTCTGTACGTACGGCCTGGACCCCGGTTTATAAACCTATTACGCGCTTCAGTGTTTATAACGCAACACGAAGACCATTGGCTTATTAAAACAGGGGGGGCGGGCCCCGTTCATCACCAGGGTTATCTGTAACATATCACATTCAGGCTCTGTGTTTTACAACAGCCAGTCGGAGTGGAAAATTCTAAAAAGTTTAAAGGAATATTATAGCTTTGCGGAATATTATATATCAGGCAAGTGACGCTATATCTTATTCACTACAAATATATTAGTAGTTTGTGAAAATGCCATTGAACGCCATGATATTGGGACATGCAATCCCAAGGCGTCTCCATGTTTATGTGGCATAGATAATCGGTCGAGACATGATTTCAGATTAAAACAATACTGGAATATAAGCTTTTACAGAGCAGGGGTTAGTCCCCTGTGTCATAAAATGAGGCGTTAAGTGCCCTATTTCAGAGTAATATTTAGTCAGCATATAGTTCCCACTCATATACAGAGGCGTACATAGAGTCCTTATTGCAGAGCAGTGTCTAGACTATTGCAATTACAGTGCACCATTTGTAATAAATAGAGGCGTTTATGCTATGTGATAGTCTTACCGGTGTTAATGTAGGACTATAAATAACTAAGAACTAACAACTTGTTCTAACTAATAATCTGTAATTACGATGTTATTTATTGTAACGTAGATAGGGAACTGACCAGCAGTAGTCAGTGTTTCAGACTGGAGTGCGTGGTAAGAGAGTGTCTGTTAAAATAAATACTGATAAAGGCGATCCTCTGGGAGCAACAAACACAATTAAGAGAATAAAGCAGCAGACTCGGTTTTATTTTCTGTTCATTGAGTATAAGACGACAATACAACAACTGCCCTTTCTAAATTCAAAGTTATAAGTTCTTTCATAATATAAGAATGCGTATAACAAGTTCATAAATATAAAGGATTTCTTGACAGAATTCATTAATGTTCATATCCAAACGATTCGTTCTTGATCAGTATCGCAGGCCGCGAGGATCTTTGGTCCATTCAAACGTCATTTAGATCTGACTTTATAAAGTGTCAGTTTATTGCTGATTATCTTACACCTCCCGGCGGCACACTGAGGTTGATTAATGGGCTTTAATCCGGCACGTTTCGAAGTGTATGGTAGTTCCATGATGATTACACCGATTATGTGGCCGCCTTGATCGGGCTAATGAGCATTCAACAGGAAGGTGTTACATGACAGTTTAGTTAGACACAAACATTTTGCTTTTAATGTGTGTTTTTAACACATTTGTGGCATTTGACGAGGCATTTTTGCTCTTTGCGGCACTTTGGCGTGAAGTAAACCTTCACTTTGACACCATGAATTTCCTTCTTTTAGGAAGGTGTCTTCTGTTCCTACGGTAAATGGCATTATCATCTTTTGTCATAACCGAGTAGGATCGCTCATTATGCTTTTTAACTACGAGAGCAGGGTTCCACAATTTGTTAGATGGTTGAATTCTTACTGTGTCTCTTATTGACAAGGGGCTCAGAGGTTTTGCATTCCTGTGAGGCGTTAAGTGCCCGATTATAGAGCAAGATTTTAGTGCCCTCTCGCACATCAGGGCATTAAGTGCCTTATTATAGAGCAGCATTTTTAGTGCCCTCACATACATTCGAGGCGCTAAGTGCCTTATTATAGAGCAGTATTTCAGTGCCCTCTCATATATCAGGGCGTTAAGTGACCGTTTATAGAGCGGTATTTTAGTGCCCTCTCATACATTCGAGGCGTTAAGTGCCCGATTATAGAGCGGTATTTTAGTGCCCTCTCATACATAAAGGCGTTAAGTGCCTTATTATAGAGCGGTATTTTAGTCCCCTCTCATACATTCGAGGCGTTAAGTGCCCGATTATAGAGCGGTATTTTAGTGCCCTCTCATACATAGAGGCGTTAAGTGCCTTATTATAGAGCGGTATTTTAGTGCCCTCTCATACATAGAGGCATTAAGTGCCTCATTATAGAGAGGTATTTTAGTGCCCTCTCATCCATTCGAGGCATTAAGTGCCTGATTATAGAGCAGTATTTTAGTGCCCTCTCATACATAGAGGCGTTAAGTGCCTTATCATAGAGCGGTATTTTAGTGCCCTCTCATACATTCGAGGCGTTAAGTGCCCGACTATAGAGCGATATTTTAGTGCCCTCTCATACACAGAGGCGTTAAGTGCCTTATTATAGAGCGGTATTTTAGTGCCCTCTCATACATTTGTGGCGTTATGTGCCCGATTATAGAGCGGTATTTTAGTGCCCTCTCATACATTGAGGCGTTAAGTGCCTTATTATAGAGCGGTATTTTAGTCCCCTCTCATACATTCAAGGCATTAAGTGCCCGTATATAGAGCGGTATTTTAGTGCCCTCTCATACATAGAGGTGTTAAGTGCCTTCTTACATAGCGGTATTTTAGTGCCCTCTCATACATAGAGGCGTTAAGTGCCTTATTATAGAGCGGTATTTTAGTGCCCTCTCATACATAGAGGCGTTAAGTGCCTTATTATAGAGCGGTATTTTAGTGCCCTCTCATACATATAGAGGTGTAAGTGCCTTATTATAGAGCGGTATTTCACTAAACATGGTGTCCCTCGTTGTATTCACTATTTCAGAGAATGGCCCCAAAGAAAAAGGACAGCAAGGACAGCCCGACGCTGATAAGGTCAACAAAGAAAACAAGGGAAGTATCAATTTATTTTTTGTACCTGCTAATTTAATAAGGGAAATAACAGAAAATGTCACTCAAAGAGTCACGGCCTCACTGTCCGAAATAGTAGAAAAGGCTCTGGCCTCTAAGGCAAAAACAACTGAAAATGTCATCATAGATGACAATGTTAACTCATTAGTCGGCAAAATAACAGCTGAGTTTAATGCACACACATCGTTTACAAGCGGTTCAATGCCAGTTGACGCCATGATTTCAGAAAAGATAATTCATGATAAAACACTTATATCAATCATATTATGACGTTAGAATCATTTCATTAACGTCTAAATTCTCATAACACCATATAGTTAGGACGGAATCGGGCGTAAAATGCCGAAATTAACCCTAGTGCGTCATCTAGGATAGCATGTATTACTGCGCAGAAGGAATTTCTTTGCAAATAAGAGATAGTGTGTAGGATCATTCATTATGTTTTGGTCATATAGAATAGAAAATATTAATATTTGTCAATTCTAAGTCGGACACCTAGACTCCCATGAAAATCCCGATGTACTCCCTTTAATAAACGAAATAACATATAACGTCACTCAAAGAGTCACGGCCTCACTGTCCGAAATAGTAGAAAAAGCTTTGGCCTCGAAGGCAAAAACAACCAATCACGTCATCATGAATGACAGTGTTAACTCATTAGTCGGCAAAATAACATGTGGGTCTAACGCACACAAATCGTTTACAAGCGTATGAATGCCAGTCGACTCCATGATATCAGAAAAGATAATATCAAATATACGTGCCACTGAGTTTGTAGATCTAAGTCATTTAAGACACGTCCTTTTAGACACAATCCCCAAAATATATGTCATATATTTGAAAATATTAAATATCAAGTTTATTGATAATTGTAACATTTTAAGATCTCACAGTTCTCTGAATCTTTCCGAAATTCAAGAGCTCATACGTCTGTGATCTTATCAACAGGTGTCAGTTAATAGCCATTTATCTTTGTGAGTGGCAGCAGACAGTTCAATGTTCAAAGATGTCCGTAGGAATCGTTAACCTCCACCTAATTCAGTTAATGGTACAATTAATGTTCATTAGATTATATTATCATTACTGGATCTCTGATTAAGAATGGCCACCCGGTCAACTTCTGGTAGGTTTGCATTATATCCATTCTGTGTCATACATAACCTAGGACGCAATGTTCATTAAAATTAATTATTTCTTGCCGTTTATAATGGTTCATTACCTGAATTGAATTGAATTGGGTTTTAAAACGCACCAACACATGAAAGGTTATATGGCGCCTAACAGGCATGAACATGCCAGGCTCATCCTCCATGTACATCGAGATAAAATATGGAGAATGGGCCTAGGACCTTCTCACCCTGAACTGCAGATTTGCTGCAAATGCTATTGTAGACACTCCAATTATGCTGGAGTCACGTTTATTGTTTTCTGCCACTGCTCTCAGTGATGTGAGCGAAATGGCACCCGAAACAATGCAGGGGTCATGATGAAGACCTTTAATGAGCATGAACAAAAAATAACAAAATGAATATGAATGGAAGGGCTTGGGTCCTACCCCTGAACAAGCTATGATAGGCACTTTAGAAATGTATACAAAATAATTCTGTTTGAGTTATTTGAGGTTCTAAAATACATGTTCGCATTATCTCCATTCTGTGTCACACATAACTTAGAAAGCATTGTTCATTCCAATTAATTATCTCTTGATGTTTATACCCGAACAAGCTCGAATAAACGTTATAAATGTATGTCTGAGTTATTTGTGGTAAAACATGACTATTTGTTTTAATTAATTCAAATAGGCAATAAATCCTACGCTTAATGTGAAAAAGCCATATGTTTGCGTCCGTCTGACAACAGGTGTCAAACAATACCTTTTGATATGTAAACAATTTGTAGAATCGCCCAGCGGAAGGTCTACGGTTTTTGTTTTTTTCAGACATGCTGTTTTTCGCCGTTTACAGACGCCAGTGGAGAAGTCGGCGGTGGAGCTATTTACAACGTGTCCGACGCGCAGTTGCGGTCAGATACATACATCAATAAATAGAAGCCAGTGGGTTCACGGCCTTCATTACATAGTCGCTCAACATTACAGATAAAGATAACACGGAACATCCATGCGTTCATTTCACTGATTACTTGTGAGCGGTTTGCATTCAAATAAGACTCATTATCAAATATTGACCCCACCATGGGTTCATGTGGGGTTGTATTCGTACACACGGGGAGTGACCTTACCATGTGTTCATGTAGGGTCATTCTTGTTTATAAACTACATGGATAAACATATATTTCGTATGTGTCGTGTCCGGCCGTTTCCAAAGGTCCACTTGAAAGAGACATTTTGAAGTCGTACATTCGACGGAATATCACTTTACGAGAGGTTCAATGTATATGAATTAGTTTTTACTTAGTGATTTTATGTATATGAATTATTTGTTATTCACGTGTACATTTATGTCAGAGTCGCACCATGGGTTCATGTACGATCGTTCAGAAGCGTTAAGGTATAATGTGCATTTCGCTAAAACATCAGCATAAAATACGCGTAATTAATTGGTTTGTTTTTCTTTTCTTGTTTTGTGTTCGATATATGCCAAGGTCATTCGTTTTGTTTTTGTTTCTATCCCTTCTTATGGCGATTTCATCAGTCAAATTGTCTAATGAGAGTGGCGAAAATCGCCATAGCTAATTAAAGATTATATAAACACTATTATTGTTTTTAATATAAACAAGAGGTCAATGACCTTGAAGCTCTACTGATTGATTTTGATTTTAAGAAGTAGTCGCTACAAACTTGTTTTTTGAAAATTTATGTGGCGGCCATCTTGAATTTCAGGCTGACCTGAAATTTTTGCTAGGAACAATTAGACATCAAGAGCAACATTCCTGTGAAGTTTCATGAAAATCCGTCGAGTAGTTACAGAGGAGTAGTCGCTACAAGTTTTTACTAGATAACGCTATGTAAACAAAGATGGCCACTGACAGCCATGTTTAACATCGAATCAAAACAATTTTCGACAAGGACCAACATCATGTCATGCTGATCATTTTAGAAAAAGTCTCATATCAATATCACTTATAGTTTTCAAGAAGAAGTCGCTACAAACTTGTTTTTTGAAAATCTATTTTTAGCCGTGGTGGCCATCTTGAATTTCCGGCCGACCTAAAAAATTCTGGGATCAATTAGACATCAAGAGCAACATTCCTGTGAAGTTTCATAAAAATTCGTGAAGTAGTTTCAGAGGAGTAGTCGCTACAAGTCTTTACTATATAAATCTATGTAAACAAAGATGGCCGCTAGCGGCCATGTTTAAAAACGCATCAAAATAAATTTCAACAAGGATCAACATCATGTCATGCTGATCATTTTAGAAAACGTCCCATATCAATATCACTTACAGTTTTCAAGAAGTAGTCGCTACAAATTTATTTATTTAAAATCTATTTTTAGCCGTGGTGGCCATCTTGAATTTCTGGCCAGCCTTAACTTTTTCTAGGATCAACTAGACATCAAGAGCAACATTCCTGTGAAGTTTCATGAACATCTGTCAAGTAGTTTCAGAGGAGTAGTCGCTACAAGTTTTTACTATATAACTCTATGTAAAGAAAAAGGGCCACTGGCAGCCATGTTTAACTTCGAATCAAAATAATGTTCGACTAGGATCAACATCATGTCTTGCTGATTATTTTAGGAAAAAGTCTCATATCAATATCACTTATAGTTTTCAAGAAGTAGTCGCTACAAACTTATTTTTTAAAAATCTATTTTTAGCTGTGGCGGCCATCTTGAATTTCTGGCCGATCTGAAATTTTGCTAGGATCAATAAGACATCAAGAGCAACATACCTGTAAAGTTTCATGAAAATCTGCCAAGTAGTTTCAGACGAGTAGTCGCTACAAGTTTTTACTATATAACTCTATGTAAACAAAGATGGCCAGTGGCATCCATGTTTAACGTCGAATCAAAACGATTATTAACAAGGACCAACATCATATCATGCTGATCATTTTAGAAAAAGTCCCATATCAATATCACTTATAGTTTTCAAGAGGTAGTCGCTACAAACTTGTATTTTAAAAATCTATTTTTAGCTTTGGCGGCCATCTTGGATTTCACATCAACATGAATTTTTGCTAGGATCAACTAGACTTCATGGGCAACATTTCTGTAAAGTTTTATGAATATCCATCCAGTAGTTTCAGAGGAGTAGTCGCTACAAATAAAAGTTTACGGACAGACGGACGACGGACGCCGCACCACTGATCAGTCGAGCTAAAAACAGTTATTTCCAATTAACGACAAATCGTGTAACAACTTAGATTACGTAATATTGCATAATAATATTTAGTACATCTAATTTTATAGTGCTTTATTCTATATCAGTTTCATTATGCAATTAAAGGAAATTAATATGTGTTACATAATATTACAATGTTTCATGCAATATTACATGTACTATTTGAACTTTAAACATATTCACACCCTTGTGAATAAAAAGTCACTTTGTGGCATATATCGACACTACACCCACTAGTTGTTTGTTACTTACTTCCCAGAATAAACAATGCGCATAAATAATCTAATTGCTTAGTAATTTGATATTTATGGAAAGTGTTTGTTCTCTGTACGTACGGCCTGGACCCCGGTTTATAAACCTATTACGCGCTTCAGTGTTTATAACGCAACACGAAGACCACTGGCTTATTAAAACAGCGGGGGCGGGCCCCGTTCATCACCAGGGTTATTTGTAAACACCAATAATTAATCCAACAGTATATATTCATGGAGTCGGCTGAACTTCTGAGGTTAGGAAGAGAAGATTCTACTCACGGACATTCTAGTAATTTATTTCGTATTTTCGAACAAAGAAACTACAATCTTTTTGCACATACCAGGTTGTTCAAATACGTGGCCTTTTTCGATATCGCACTCATTTATTGACGTAAACCTTTAAGATTCATATACAGTCGAACCTCGATAGCTCGAACACCGGTGATTCGAATACCATCGGTAACTTGAACACATTTTCCGGTCCCGACACAACTCCTATATAATTCAATGTAATTTAACCTCGATTATTCGAATATTATTTCTCGAATACCCCGGCTCGCTCGAATACTTTTTAAGGTCCGAAGATCCATTTTTGTGTGAATTTAAACCTCGCTTAATCGAAGGTGATGATCCGTTGCCATGCGACGTCGGCCATATTAATTGTAATCGACGCGTTTGTATTTGTTTGTAGCAAGTTCGATCATAGTGCGAAAACAGATAAAGTTGGTTGTTAAAGGTGCGAACATTTATGATTGAAAAGCGATAATAGACAGATACAATTTATGTTAAGTGAACTTCGTTTACTGTTAATTACGATAAATTTAACACGGTTGATTTTCTAATTAAATAATGTACCGAAACCAGTCTTACCTTGTTCTTATTATTCGGACTTCCGGAATGTATGTTAAAATCTATTAGTGTGATATTTCTTTAAATAAATGATTAAACAAACACATTATTGCAGTTTTTCTTGTATTTTCAGTGTGACAATTACATGTTATATATCCGTTATGAGGTTTAAACAAACATGCATGAACATAAAAAAACTACCGAGAACGATACATCACGTACATAAGTAACACTATTTCGGGTGGTACACAAATTCGGATAGATATTTTGGTTTTTACAGTTACCTCGATGCCTCGAAGCCACCGATAGCTCGAACATATCCCTATGGTCCCGCTGACTTTGAGCTATCGAGGTTCGACTGTATGTCTTAATCGGATACAACTCATAAGAAATCAAATGATTTAAACAAAAATTCGATACCATGTTTAGTTACCTTGCAATGAATGATATAATAGAGTGAGAAACCAATCTAATGAAGCAGTCCAAAATGTGACGTCTGTGTTTTAGAAATTGCTAAATAAAAGCAAAATCGTCGGCAAAAATACACAAAACTAAAGTAGCATTGTCACTGGTATTCCAAAATTACAATTGTGAAATTTAATGAATATTGAAAAAGGAGAACTATGGTAAATATAAATAAGTAGACGAACACTTTTAAGTTGAAATTGATGACGGCAGAAAAAATCATGGATCACTAAAATGTTAATAAAATATTAAAGAATAGGAACTTTTAATAAAACAAAATGTTTAATAAAAAATTAAATATAAAAACATAAAATTTTAAAATCTTACATATTTCTTCAAAATATTTATGTTAATAAATTAAGAATACGGACATATTTTCAATAAACATGTCTTTTGGAATGACTGCTATTTGTTTTCTAAATATTTTGAATATTTATGCTTTCGTATGATCTCTTTCCGAAGCTATGATATACATACATATAAAACATGATTATTCAACAATGCTGTAAAATATTTATTTAAAGCAAACCATGAATAAATACAATAATCTAATTAAATAACAATTTTGTTTGTTATTTCTAGCATTTTTCATCATTTATAACGTTAGGTTGTTGTTGTATTTCAAGGCGACGCCATAGTACACAAATGACGTGCTCCGTGGCGGCTACAGTGGAGTTACACAAACTCATATTTCTTGAAATCTGTTCAAATAATTTTACAATATTTACTGATACGAAAGTGAAAATGTAAACCTTTATTGCTATATAATTCAATTTACTTGATTTATAAAAGTGTAATAACTATTAACAAGAGGTCAATGACCTTGAAGCTCTACTGATTGGTTTTGATTTCAGGAAGTAGTCGCTACAGAAAAATTATTTTTAGCCGTGGCGGCCATCTTGAATTTCCGGCCGACCTGAAATTTTGCTAGGATCAATTAGACATCAAGAGCAACATTCCTGTGAAGTTTCATGAAAATCCGTCAAGAAGTTTCAGAGGAGTAGTTGCTACAAGTTTTCATTATATAACTCTATGTAAACAAAGATGGCCGCTGGCAGCCATGTTTAACGTCGAATCAAAACGATTTTCGACAAGGACCAACATCATGTCATGCTGATCATTTTAGAAAAAGTCCAATATCAATATCACTTATAGTTTTCATGAAGAAGTCGCTACAAACTTGTTTTTTAAAAACCTATTTTTAGATCTGGCGGCCATCTTGGATTTCACATCAACATGAATTTTTGCTAGGATCAACTAGACTTCATGGGCAACATTTCTGTAAAGTTTCATGAAAATCCATTCAGTAGTTTCAGAGAAGAAGTCGCTACAAAAAAAAGTTTACGGACAGACGGACAGACGGACGACGGACGCCGCACCACGGCATAAGCTCTGCTGATCTCTGATCAGTAGAGCTAAAAATGTCTACGTAATATTTGAACGGCCCTCGCAATGTTTCAAATAATTGCTATAAATACTTAGACGGAGATAAAAGTAAGTATAACGTTATTTTCTTTTAGTCAGTATTTCGTGCGTTATTTGCAATCATTTATGTTATTATAAAATCAAAAATTTAAAAGAAAATGATTGGACAGACGGTGGTCACATGATTCCCTATAAAAAAGCGTATTGACCTGAGGAAAGGCTAACAATGCATATTGACTTTTCGTATTGACTCGTAGGCGGGGCTAGAAAATGGTCACGAGCGAAAAGCGCTGGGGACGAATGATACAATGACGTATGTTAACTATCATCCAATCAAATTCGGCGTTACAACTGTGGTTCTGTCACAACAACCAAAATGGACGCCGACAGATTCGCAAAGTTATCGACTGAACAGAAAACTAAAATTTTAGAAGACGTGAATTCTGATAACACCAAAAAGTCAACAGTTACTGCAGTAAATGTACTTCGGGAGTATTTAGCGTGCAGACATTTATCAGCAGATTTCGTAAATTTACCAAAAGAGGAACTTAATCAATTGTTGAGTGATTTCTATCTCGAGGCGAGAAATAAAAAAGGAGAACTTTACAAAAAATCAACTTTAATAGCATACCGCCATGGTATTCAAAGGTATTTGGAAGAAAAGAGAACTGTTGACAGTATTGATATAACGAAAGGGAACGAATTTGCATCATCCAAGAAGGCTTTCCAGTCAATGAAAAAGGAGCTCAAACGACAGGGAAAGGCCGCCGTCGACCACTATCCAAGCATTAGCGATCCAGATTTAGACCGAGCATATAAATATCTCACATCCGGACACTTGGAAGATGCTCAACTTTTACATTACAAGGTAAAAATAAGTCAACAAATTTCTCTCATCTTTCAGCAGACTTAAATATAGTTTAATTCATTCAGCTTTAGCCTGCACTCATTTATCGATACATACACTGACATTATTTATACTGATATGCCGTCTTGTGAACGCTGACAATAAAAGAATCATCCCAGCATCCGTAGACATGTATAAATATGCACTAACTTAAATAAAATCATTATTCTTCTTGACTCTCGATTTCGTATGACCTTACTTTAGTGCAGTTATCTGTAATAAATGACTTTAACCGCATTGGCCACAAAACACTGGCGGATCCAGTGAAGGAAACCCCCTTAAAATCCGTTAATTTTGTAAAAGCACACTAATATTGGACCACCTCTTAACTGAAATCCTGGACCCGCTCCTGTTACTGTATTATGAATGATAATTATATGATTTATTTTTACATTTTCAGGTTTTCCTTGATATCATGCTTCATTTTGGAAGACGAGGCAGAGAAAATCTGGCACAGTTGACGAGGCACGACTTTGCCGTGACCACAGATGAAAACAGCTCGCTGTATGTCTACCAGACAAGAGACGAACAGACAAAAAATCACCAAGATGACAGTGAAAGATCTTCGGATGGTGCAATGTTCGAAATCAAAGGTATGTTACATTATTTGAGTATGTTTAACACAAAAAAAATATGCTAAAAAACTTTGGGTCGGGGCTCAATACTAGGGTCGGTCGGGTTACTGGAGAAAAAAACTTTTTTCTTAGTAAATTTTCCCATGTATACTTCAATGCTAAAGTGACGATGCTTATATTCTCTTAAGTCGTATGTAAAATTATGTCAAGGACACCAAATTTTATATTTGAAAATACATCGGAAAAATTTACAATATAGCACTAAATTGAATTCATAGCAGATGTAAAGAATTTTATTTATAAATTTATGTTTATTACAGGGAATGATAGATGTCCTGTAAGATCTTTCATAAAGTATGTCCGGCGCCTGAATCCCCTGTGTCCAGCATTTTTTCAACAGCCAAGGAAGGAACCAATTGAAGGAATTTACTTCGATAACGTGAAACTTGGACATAATAAGTTGGGTGCTTTCATGTCGGAAATAAGCGTGGCTTCTGAGTTGTCTGTGAGATACACAAACCACTCATGTCGTGCAACAACCGTTCACGTATTAGACGTAGCTCAGATACCAAGTAGACATATTATGACTGTAACTGGTCACAGGTCGGAATCTTCACTGAAAACCTACTCTGGGAAAACAGACAAAGCTACAAAAAAGCTTATGTCAGAGAAAATAAGTGTTAAAACTAAAGGAAAATCTGCAACTGTTACAAATGATTTGGACAACATTGACATTGGCACCTTACAGCCTTTAACCAACTCACAGTCAGAAGAAGTTATAAGAGACCTTGTAATGGAAGGTTTTACGAATGACCACGATGATTTTGACAATCTGTTGATGTCCATTCCTGCTAATCCGAATGACCAGGACAATTTTGACAATCAGTTGATGTCCATTCCTGCTAATCCGACAAATAATTACAGTGTGTCCAATTCTAGTCAGGTGAATGTAAACAGAAAATCATTGAATCAACTGCCAATGCCTATCATGTACAACTGTCAAAACATAACCATAAATTACAATGTGTCATAAAACAATATCAATATCCCTTTTCTGGGGTTGATAAGACAATGTGATAACTTAACAAACGCCGCAACATTTTTCACGGGATCAAGTTAATAGCTCAACTGAGACTTCTTTAAAATATGTTGTTATTGTTGACAGTTTATTGTTAATATTGATTAAACTCCCTTTTCTCAGGTTGACAATGTGATAATTTTACAAACATTTTGATATTTTTCACATGTGATAAAAGTTAATACCTCCCAATTGGAACTTCATTAAAATATGTTGTCATTGTTGACAGTTTTATTGTTATTGATTTACAGATATAATCTTGTGTGTTTAATAGTAAAAAAATACATTTATATGTAAATTTACTCAATGTTATTGTTCAGTTTTAGTTCACCTGAGCCAAAAGCTCTTGTGAGCTATTGAGATCACTCTTTGTCGGTTGTTGTCAACTTTTTAAAGACACTTGGGTTAGAATTTTTCCCCTGGGATTTTATAATAAAACGATAATAAGTCCTCGGTCAATATCCCTTTTCTCAGGTCGATAAAACAATGTATTGACCTCATCAAAAGGCAATAATTGTATAATATATGTTCACATATTGCAAATAATGCATGAAAAAGTAAGTAGGTAAATGATGGAGAAAGTAAGTAAGTAAATAATGCACGAGAAAGTAAGTAGGTAAATGATGAACGAGAAAGTAAGTAAGTAAATAATGCACGAGAAAGTAAGTAAGTAAATGATGCACGAGAAAGTAAGTAGGTAAATGATGCACAAGAAAGTAAGTAGGTAAATAATGCACGAGAAAGTAAGTAAGTAAATAATGCACGAGAAAGTATGTAAGTAAATAATGCACGAGAAAGTATGTAGGTAAATGATGAATGAGAAAGTAAGTAAATAATGCACGAGTAAGTAAGTAAATAATGCACGAGAAAGTAAGTAAGTAAATAATGCACGAGAAAGTAAGTAAGTAAATAATGCACGAGAAAGTAAGTAAATAATGCACGAGTAAGTAAGTAAATAATGCACGAGAAAGTAAGTAAATAATGCACGAGAAAGTAAGTAAGTAAATAATGCACGAGAAAGTAAGTAAGTAAATAATGCACGAGACAGTAAGTAAATGATGCACGAGAAAGTAAGTAAGTAAATAATGCACGAGAAAGTAAGTAAATAATGCACGAGAAAGTAAGTAGGTAAATAATGCACGAGAAAGTATGTAGGTAAATGATGAATAAGAAAGTAAGTAAATAATGCACGAGAAAGTATGTAGGTAAATGATGAATGAGAAAGTAAGTAAATAATGCACGAGAAAGTAAGTAAATAATGCACGAGAAAGTAGGTAAGTAAATAATGCACGAGAAAGTAAGTAAGTAAATAATGCACGAGAAGGTATGTATGTAAATGATGAATGAGAAAGTAAGTAAATAATGCACGAGTAAGTAAGTAAACAATGCACGAGAAAGTAAGTAAGTAAATAATGCACGAGAAAGGAAGTAAGTAAATAATGCACGAGAAAGTAAGTAAATAATGCACGAGAAAGTAAGTAAGTAAATAATGCACGAGAAAGTAAGTAAGTAAATATTGCACGAGACAGTAAGTAAATGATGCACGAGAAAGTAAGTAAGTAAATAATGCACGAGAAAGTAAGTAAATAATGCACGAGAAAGTAAGTAAGTAAATAATGCACGAAAAAGTAAGTAAGTAAATAATGCACGAGAAAGTAAGTAAGTAAATAATGCACGAGAAAGTAAGTAAATAATGCACGAGAAAGTAAGTAAGTAAATAATGCACGAGAAAGTAAGTAGGTAAATAATGCACGAGAAAGTATGCAGGTAAATGATGAATGAGAAAGTAAGTAAATAATGCACGAGAAAGTATGTAGGTAAATGATGAATGAGAAAGTAAGTAAATAATGCATGAGAAAGTAAGTAAATAATGCACGAGAAAGTAGGTAAGTAAATAATGCACGAGAAAGTAAGTAAGTAAATAATGCACGAGAAGGTATGTAGGTAAATGATGAATGAGAAAGTAAGTAAATAATGCACGAGTAAGTAAGTAAACAATGCACGAGAAAGTAAGTAAGTAAATAATGCACGAGAAAGTAAGTAGGTAACAAGTGAGTCATTTCTGCAAGACAATTGACATTTCTTATCATGCACATGGAAATGAAAGTAAGTGTATATATATATATAACATAATCTACTTTTAGTTTAAACTTATTTATTTTACTTATTTTACAACGATTGTAACAAATGTTCTGTGAACTTATTTTAATCACTCTCGATGTCTTCCTGGGTAAAATCAGTACTAATTAAGCAAATGCAGATAAAGTGTCTTGCTTAGGGACACAACACATACGGTCATAGTGGGGATCAAACCCACAAATGTTCGATCCTGGGTACAACACTCTACCACTAGACCACAGAGCTCTACTTTTACATTCATTCAGTCAGTATGTCGCAAAAGAGAAATACGAGAGGTGAAGATAGGGAGCACAGGAGGTGAAGATAGGGAGCACAGGAGGTGAAGATAGGGAGCACAGGAGCGAGGTAGCTTGGTGGGTAATTTAGGGATTTGTTACATATTCTTGAATCAATATAGCGGATTTTACCAATCCTTGAAATTTCTTCAAGCTATTTCTAAGCAATATAGAGGCAGTAATAGAGTGTTTGCGGAAGATTGTTTTCTTACTAAGTAACCACTCGCAGTGTATCCAGTGCGAGGGTATTGTGACATTGAAGGTTCGTAACACATTGAATGATGGATATCGTTTTGTGTGCGGAATTGATGGGAGATATACATTTTCATCGAGGACTGTTACTGTGTCGAGTTGCCGTCATGATGTACATAATATTATTAAAGCAAATTTCTTGTATAATATGTTAATATTTCATGTAATATTTTTATCAAATAAAAGAGATACTTATTATTGAAGACTCAGGCTTGACCTGTTCAGTTTATAATGCAAGTTACGAATCTCTGACCAGTTGTCTAACACTAAATAAGCAGTCTGAATTAAATTGTTTGTGTCACTAGCCCGTATTTTTATATACTCAACTTTTACATTTTCCTTTTAAAGTCCGACTATATAATTTTAAAACAATTCACTAGCCCGAATAACAGTTTACTAGACTAAGCCCCGGGCTTCGGGCTAGTGGTTTAACGTGAACACTGAGGTAACACTAATTTTAAAACAATTCACTAGCCCGAATAACAGTTTACTAGACTAAGCCCCGGGCTTCGGGCTAGTGGTTTAACGTGAACACTGAGGTAACACTGTCATGATGATACATATGACGATAGATAGACAGAAGACAGAGTTTACTTTGGCTGTGAAGTGGAAGCCTTCTAAGCGAAAGTAGATAATTTGAGAGGTTAGCGACACATAGCATCGCGGCAATTGTTGGCTTCAAGGTCAATGCAATTGTTGTATGAGGCTTGCGTAAGTGGGTCTTATATCATAAAAAGAAAAAAAAAAAAAAATCATGAAGACAAGCAATATTTGATTTGCAGAGTCGCAATATTTACTGAATAATTAACAAGTGTTTTTGCATATTTTAGTATTGAATTGCACCCTAAGGCCGCTATAAAAAATTGCTAGATTCTCATCCCCTCTCCCAGAATTTTTTAAACCAGTCCCCGACAAATTTTATTGCCTTTGGACCTCAAATTTCTTTAAATTTACAATGGCAGCAATTTAGGATGAAAACTAATAAAAATAAAATATCACCCCTGCCCCACATTTTACAGTAATTTGGATGCGAATCTAGCAATTACTTTATATCGGCCATAATATGAAAATAATTGTAAAAAAAATAAATGAATAAGCTTTAATTGCATGGCATGTAAGTGAAACCTTTGCATGAAGATAACAAAAATAGGATATAATGTCCTTAGAAATATGGATAATCTAAAATTTTGAATAGTCGAGCTGCGCTGTTCTCCGACAGCTCTTGTATAAAAACGCTCTTGTATAAAAACAAATTGTATGGTTGTTAATTTTGTGTGTATAAATTAGTATGCTATGAAATGAATTGATAATATTATCTGATGTGTCAAATATAATGCTGGTTTAAGGAGCAATATTTTACTATACTTTGTCTAAAATCATGTGAAGATGAAAACCCTACTATACCACCACAACCACCACAGAATCCACCTATCGTACCACCATAGAACTCAACTACCGAACAAAGACCGCCATCACTGAACACACTTACCGTATCGGCACCACCACCACAGAACCAAACTACAGTACTATCACCACCACCACAGAACCAAACTACAGAACTACCACCACCACCACAGAACCAAATTACAGTACTACCACCACCACCATAGAACAAAACTACAGTACTACCACCACCACCACAGAACCAAACTACAGTACTACCACCACCACCACCACCACCACAGAACCAAACTAACAGTACTACCACCACCACCACAGAACCAAACTACAATACTACCACCACCACCACAGAACCAAACTACAGTACTACCACCACCACCACAAAACCAAACTACAGTACTACCACCACCACCCCCACCACAGAACCAAACTACAGTACTACCACCACCACCACAGAACCAAACTACAGTACTATCACCAGCACCACAGAACCAAACTACAGTACTACCACCACCACAGAACTCAACTACCAAACAACCAGCACCACCACCACAGAACCAAACTACTGTTCCACCACCACCAACACCACAGACCTCACTTACTGTACAACCACCACCACAGAACACATTTGCCATACCATAATTTCACAAGGGGTGGAGGTTGGTGGGATTTTTTTTTTATCTGACCTCGGTCTATAGAATTAATTATTTGAGCCCCACTACCCTGATTGAATTAATTTGTATGGCATCTACCACCTATACTCAGAGAAATGTACTTATTTTTCATGATTGCACCCTCACCACATTTCAGAATTGTATTTATCTTCTAGGCTGCATTATTTTATCTTCACCAAAACGCTTGCTTTTGTAAAACGATTAAAATTGCATGCATCTTAAACTCTACAAATGTTAGTCTCTTTCGAAGTATTTTAACATTGAATTCGTAAAACCCAATCAATGACTTACTGCCTTTCCAATAGATTTTGTGAAGTAAACAGTAATAGGCCCACCCGAGTATACATAAAAACCAACGAAACTAGCCACCCAAAATGTGTTCTTATATTTTAGACATCAAACTCGCAGATTGGGGCTGAACTTCAGACAGGTACAGTAGAGTTTCCGAAGAGTCTGGGCACTATTACAACATAGATGATGAAGACAATGTAAATGTAAGATATTTGTATTATTTGTTATTTCTAATTCTACAATTACTCGCAGATTGGGGCTGAACTTCAGACAGGTACAGTAGAGTTTCCGAAGAGTTTGAGCACTAATACAACATAGATGATGAAGACAATGTAAATGTAAGATATTTGTATTATTTGTTATTTCTAATTCTACAATTACCATTATTAATTGAAAATTGAGAATATTACTCCCTTTAGTCATTGCTTTTTGTGTGCATGATCTTATGGAAACTAAATTCTTTCAGTATGAACCTAATTGAGAAATATCCATGTATACCTAATTATGTAAATGAATAATGTAAGAAAATCATTTTGAATATTATTTAATTACCGGTCTGATGTTGATTAAATAAATGTTTTCAACTTTGGTTTTGAAGTTGTTACACCCATTCTAAATGCATGATTTTCAAAATAGCTTTTATTTGCATTTAATTATTAGGCCAGTGCACCGGAACCCCCTCCAGAACAAAACCATGAACAGATATGGAATAGTTATAGTAAGGTATGGGCTCTTTTTGAATTGAATCATGTGTTTGTGATGTTTTTTTATTGAATGTAGTGTTGTAGTACTATTTGGAGTGATTATAAATTTGTGAATACTGCTTTTCTGTGAACTTTAAATATTATCTTTGCGTTAATCAATGTTTCAAATGCTGCGAAATTCTGTATCTGATTTAGATAAAAGACAGTACCATATTATATTTAATTAGATTACAAACTGATAATATAAATAATTATACCTTGACATCTCACTTGATAATTGAAAACGTTTTGATATATTGTCCATTTAACATTACTCAAAATATCAATAATGTGGCTATTTATTTAGTGGCGCCTTCCGAAGTTGTTTTATTGTGTTGTCATCTGAGGAAAGTTTATGTCAAGTGATACATTTATTATTAGGATCAACTGAAGACCTTAATTAGGCACTTCTCCAAGAAAGGCGAGTCTGGGGCATCTAATGCTGCCAAAACTCTGTGCCGCGCTATGTTCACCAAGTCTGAACGAGAAGGGGCAACGGTGAAAACTCTTAATCAGTCAACACTCAATGATTTACATGGTAGGTGTATTTCATATTATATAATGATACATTCTAAAATGTTAACCATAAATAATTATTAAAAATTATTTTAGTGATCTTTCAGGAAAAAGGTCAGTGGGTAAAGGTACTCACATTTTGTTTTGCTTTTATTTTTTAGACATACTTAGAGGGACACTGTCCGTAAGTAAGCTGATATTGAGCATAATCAAATAACTGTCTGACTTTTATTCAGTGAAATGTATACATGAAAACATGAGCATAGACCCAAATAGGTATGTAATAATACATTCGTGAGTTTGGAAAAAATAAAGTTTTAATTATTATTTGTAAATAATGTGGGACCCACTTTATTTACGTTTTATGCTGATCACGTGACTTCCATAAGCGCATTAGGTTTTCTACATAGTATGTATTGCGTAATATGTATGGCCCGCATAGTTCAGGTAGGAGTCTAATATTACCCGTGAGTGTAATTTTAGTTTGGGCTGTTGGTTCAAACTCGCAAAGCGTTAGTTGTTGTTTTTTGTACCGCGATTGAATTCCGTCAATCTTGCTTTTAATTAGTAAATATTCAATACTGTTAGTGTGTAATGTTTGTGAACGTAATTAGTGTGTGTTTTATAAGCTAAAAGTTATACTTATAATACTGACAGTGGAGGATTTTTATTTCACTAAGTCTGTTTCTAAGTCACCGATCATCTTACACTTGTCTAACTTCATACATTGTGATAACCTACACGAGTACTACATGTTGCCACCAAAGGTACGTGTAGGTCACCTCTGACTTTAAATCACTTGCCCCTCACCATTGTGGGTTCGACTCAACAGTGGCCTAGGAATCTTTATGTGAGGAAGCTGTCCAGCTGGCTTGCGGAATGTTGGTGGTTCTACCCAGGTGCCCACCGGTACACGAAAATTGCCCAGAGGGGCACCTGGGGTCTTCCTAGGATAACTGGAAGCTGGCATGTCACCATATGACCTTGGATCACAGTTGGTGCGACTATAAAATCCAATTCAATGGTTCCATTTTATGGACCTTGCTGACTTTTGTTAAAATTTCTCATTATGTCCGTTTCCATGTTACCGAATGGTCTACACATATCAAACCTCCTTTTAGAGAGGGAAACCAGCTTTACCAAGTTGGGTATTCCATTCCGACAGCACCCCCCCAAAAAAAGTTCATTCACAATTCATCGACAATTATAACGCATGTGACTCAGACTGTCAGGTGACCTTCAAGTTCAACATCTTTGTTAAAAGGTCATAATAAACTTAAAAATTATTTTTTTCATCAAACTTTGCATTCTCGCCATTAGGAGCCACACATGTACTCGGATAATTTAGCACACGTTACAGTACTGAAAAAAACTTAAAAAAAATATTTATAAAAATCTTCCTACTCTTTTTTTTACATTAAATTAGAGTGTATTGTTGTTTAAGTTAATATTTGACTGTTTTTCATAATACATTTATCATACTAAAATTTATTACCAGCATATTGCTGGAAGAATTTCCCCCATTAACCCCACCAATCATCAACAGGAAGTTGGCAGATCTCTTCAAGCCATGTCTGAAGAACAAGACCAAGAAGCAGACACTCAACATCACAGACAATCAGACACATAATTCATTGACATGTCAGCCAGTACTTAGATATCTCCGCCCTATTGTTGATGTCGGAGTATATTGACAGTAGTTTATATAACATAGCTACACATGCTTTATACACATGCTGTTGTTTGTCGGAGGTATCGTTATGGTTTGATTGGTTGAAATGGTTAAATGATTGACAACTGGCGACATGTTAATTGTTTAACCTTCAAATATTATACATCATGATAACTTGATAAAAACTTTTTATTCAATTATAAATCAAAACAACAACATACACTGCAGTACAATAAGTCTACAGTGCAGTCATATTTAGGAGAAATGACAACTTTATTTCCTGTATGTAATAATTACTATGAATAGCAAAATACAAAATTGTAAGTTGTTTCAGCAAATTAATGATATATACATTAATCTAGTTAGGATTATTTATGTATTAGATTACAAACTGATAATATAAATAATTGAACCTTGACATTTTACTTGATAATTGAAATAATTGAAAACGTTTGATATATTGTCCGTTTAACATTACTCAAAATATCAATAATGTGGCTATTTATTTAGTGGCGCTACTTCAAGTAAATATATCTTTTTTATTTAATGATAGGCAATGAAATACTGTATTTTTTCAGTGAAATAAAAGTGTTATTCCACGCTGTGGAATATAGAGTTTTATTTCACAGTAGCCGGGACTACTTTTGTTGTTCTACCAGTTTCCCTAAACAAAAAATTGTAAAATCATAAAATAAAAAGAAAATTTGTTTTGTTGTGAATAACATTTTTGGCATGATACAGCGCAACAACAACTCCATCATATCCAGTCAAAGACAGGAAAGAGGACACTTGCAAAACTCGTTAAACGCCACATAAATTCGGATCTCCTATTTAATCAGAAGTATTGTAAGCTGATCGAAACCGACATATTTACGTTATGAAACATACATTTTCTACAACCACTGCATCAGACACTGCGAACTTCAAAGATTAGTATATTTTATTAATAACTTTTACAGTATCTACATTTTAATAGCTCCACCCTTGTGTACACTACCAGAAAGGTTGACACATCAACTATTTTTCCATAAAGCATGTATTTTAAGACATTTAGTTTTTCCGTAAACTCCGCCATGTTATATACAGTTCACACTGTACCACATTTTGGAAACCATTATTTATATCGTTACTTTCATTAAGCGTCTGAATGATCATGATTTTTAGTCAATATGGCAAAGTTCACATATATTTTTATATATTTATATTATTTTACTTTATATTATATTATTATGGCTAGAGTCCAGGGGCCCGTTTTATGAAACATCTTACGACAAGTTTGATCGTAAATCGAATTATTAAATGTATTGCTATATGTTACATTAAACAGATAAAACGATTTTCTGTAAACTATTTAATACATATGTTGTTCATGCAATATTTCCTCCCTTCATTGCTAGCTTCAAATACTTTTAAGGAAAATGGCTGAAGTTATTTTATTTTGACTTATGATCAAAACTATCGTAAGTTGTTTCATAAAACTGGGCCCAGTTTAGGCGCTGGTTAATGTATCGATGTCTCTGAAGCTCAGATACAATATGCTGAAAATGTTAGAAGAGGCAGTTCAGATGGGCATGGACTGGCAACCAACAGAGACTGACGCAAGAGGAAGGGAGCCAGAATCAAAACTGCATATAGCGGCAGTAAAGGAATCTAGTGAATTGGTAAGCATGATGAATGAGGTCTTGTGCTGGTTACGACAGAGGTGGACGGCACGGGACTTCAGTGCTATGGCTGCAGGAAGGAGGCCCACATATGTCAACCTGCTTTATCAACTGGGTTTAAAATCTGACCAGTAGTTTCAGATCTCATTTTAGAAGTATGACTTACAAAACGGATCCGAACAGATTGCTTGAGTAAAAACAATGTTTGCTGTGTTATTATTAGCTATGTTACAGCACAACAGCGTCATTAATGTTAACTATCATATTCAGTTATCGCAATATTATTGTTATCTTCAAGAGGAACACTCGGGACTTATTGTGCATGGTCAATTAGACAATGAACTCCAGAATCAGTTTTAACTTTACAGTACGTTTATTAATTTCAATTTTTCAGGAAATGAGTTTAACAGAGCCAGGTGTTCTTCAGCTTCAGCAACTGTATAGGGGTGACATCTCTGCACACCGTGCAGCATCAAATGATGATATCAACAAGTCACCAAGGCATCCTGCCTATAGACAGTTTATTTTGTATGAATATGGCAGGTTGGGACATGGCGTGAGGTGGAAGACAAACAACTACTATGTGGAATACAATCCAGGATGGTGATTATGGAAAATATCAAGCAAAGGTTGTTGTCAAACATAATTAGAACTATCACTGAAGGTAAAGCTTTTTGATCAGTTGTTATGTGTATATGAAAGTTTGGGAACAACTCATTCAAAACTTCAAAATTTCAAAAATTGAGGAGTGCAATAAATAACAAGAGGCCCAAGAGAGCCTGTGGACGCTCTACTGGCTAATATAGCTCTTATAACATCAATGAAGCGAGTGACTATCGCCTTAAAGAGGTAAAATATAGCATTTTTAACTAAATCAAGAGCCATAACTCCGCCATTACTGGTCCGATCTGGCTGGTTTTCGAACTTGACCAGTAGAGATAATAAAAATAAAACAAGAGGTCAATGACCTTGAAGCTCTACTGATTGATTTTGATTTCAGGAAGTAGTGACTACAAACTTGATTTTTGAAAATCTATTTTTAGCCGTGGCGGCCATCCTGAATTTCCGGCCGACCTGAAATTTTGTTAAGATCAATTAGACATCAAGAGCAACATTCGTGTGAAGTATCATGAAAATCCGTCAAGTAGTTTCAGAGGAGTAGTCGCTACAAGTTTTCATTATATAACTCTATGTAAACAAAGATGGCCACTGGCAGCCATGTTTAACGTCGAATAAAAATAATGTTTGACTCGAATAACCGTCATGTCATGCTGATCATTTGAGAAAAAGTCCCATATCAATATCTCTTATAGTTTTCAAGAAGTAGTCGCTACAAACTTATTTTTTTTAATCTATTTTTAGCTGTGGCGGCCATCTTGAATTTCTGGCCGATCTGAAATTTTGCTAGGATCAATTGGACATCAAGAGCAACATTCCTGTGAAGATTCATGAAAATCCGTCAAGTAGTTTCAGAGGAGTAGTCGCTACAAGTTTTCATTATATAACTCTATGTAAACAAAGATGGCCGCTGGCAGCCATGTTTAACGTCAAATCAAAACGATTTTCGACAAGGACCAACATCATGTCATGCTGATCATTTTAGAAAAAGTCCCATATCAATATCACTTATAGTTTTCAAGAAGTAGTCGCTACAAACTTGTATTTAAAAAATCTATTTTTAGCTTTGGCGGCCATCTTGGATTTCACATCATCATGAATTTTTGCTAGGATCAACTAGACTTCATGGGCAACATTTTTGTAAAGTTTTATGAATATCCATCCAGTAGTTTCAGAGGAGTAGTCGCTACAAATAAAAGTTAACGGACGGACAGACGGACGGACGACGGACGCCGCACCACGGCATAAGCTCTGCTGATCTCTGATCAGTAGAGCTAAAAATATAGCATATTTAACGAAAGCAAGGGCCACAACTCCGCTGTTACTGGTCCGATTTGGCTGGTTTTCGAACTTGTCCGAGCTTTCATTGATATTAACAATGTGGTAAAGTTTGGTAAAGATAGGATGAAAAATGAAGGCCCCATCGTCTTAACGAGGCAAAATATAGCAATATAGCATTTTCAACTAAATCAAGGAGTATAACTCCGCTGTTACTGGTCCGATCTGGCTGGTTTTCGAACTTGTCCGAGCTTTCATTGATATTAACAACCTGTTAAAGTTTGGTAAAGATCGGATGAAAAATGAAGGCCCTATCGTCTTAACGATACAAAAGTTAACGATGGACGGACGACGGACAACTCAGCATCCCATAAGCTCTGCTGGCCTTTGGCCAGTAGAGCTAAAAATGTGTTACGCAATGGGACAAAAATGTGTTGCCACTTCACTTTGTGAAAGCGGGGCTATAATAAAATAACAAATTTCTATTTTTCAGGAAATGAGAAATTGAGGAATGCAAGTTAATAACAAGAGGTCAATGACCTTGAAGCTCTACTGATTGATTTTGATTTCAGGAAGTAGTCGCTACAGACTTGTTTTTTGAAAATCTATTTTTAACCGTGGTGGCCATCTTGAATTTCCGGCCGACCTGAAATTTTGCTAGGATCAATTAGACATTAAGAGCAACATTCCTGTGAAGTTTCATGAAAATCCGTCAAGTTGTTTCAGAGGAGTAGTCGCTACAAGTTTTCATTATATAACTCTATGTAAACAAAGATGGCCGCTGGTAGCCATGTTTAACGTCAAATCAAAACGATTTTCCACAAGGATCAACATCATGTCATGCTGATCATTTTAGAAAAAGTCCCATATCAATATCACTTATAGTTTTCAAGAAGTAGTCGCTACAAACTTATTTTTTAAAAATCTATTTTTAGCTGTGACGGCCATCTTGAATTTCTGGCAGATCTGAACTTTTGCTAGGATCAATTAGACATCAAGAGCAACATTCCTGTAAAGTTTCATGACAATCCGTCAAGTAGTTTCAGAGGAGTAGTCGCTACAAGTTTTTACTATATAACTCTATGTAAACAAAGATGGCCGCTGGCAGCCATGTTTAACATTGAATCAAAACGATTTTTGACAAGGATCAACATCATGTCATGATGATCATTTTAGAAAAAGTCCCATATCAATATCACTTATAGTTTTCAAGAAGTAGTCGCTACAATCTTGTATTTTATAACTCTATTTATAGCTTTGACGGCCATCTTGGATTTCACATCATCATGAATTTTTGCTAGGATCAACTAGACTTTATGGGCAACATTTCTGTAAAGTTTCATGAATATCCATCCAGTAGTTTCAGAGGAGTTGTCGCTACAAATAAAAGTTTACGGACAGACAGACGGACGACGGACGCCGCACCACGGCATAAGCTCTGCTGATCTCTGATCAGTAGAGCTAAAAATGCGATGGGATGTTACAGACAGCGTGATTCCTATATAGCCCCCACTTCACTTTGTAAAAGTGGGGCTATACTAAAATAACTATATAAATAAATAACTAAATAAATATACTAAAATAATTTCTATTTTTCAGGAAATGAGACCAGCTGTTCTTCAGATACATCAGAGACAAATTTCCTGACTCAAACAACTATGTGGAATAAAATCCACGATGGTGATTATGTAAAATATCAAGCAAAAGGTTGTCTAACTAAAACTATCACTGAAGGTGATGAATACCCCCGCTTTTTTATCAGTTGTTATGTGTATACAAAGTTTGGAATCAACCCATTCAAAAGTTCACTTTGTGAAAGCAGGGGATAATAAAAGAACTAATTAGTGATGTACCAATTAATTGATTGTAACAGATCATCGGTTACTTAGGCATCTGATTACGATGATCGATTATGAAAGTCGATAATCGATCATCGGTAAAATGTAAAAATGCACTTTATGTTAAAAATAGAAATAAACCTTATTTTCCAGGAGACAACAGTTACGAATTACATTTGGGAAAATGAGCATATGCGAAAAATAAACACATTTGTATCAATTAGATTTTTTTTTTGCCGATTAACATGAAATTATCAAGAAACAAGACAGGAAAGAAAACATACATAGAGTAATACCGGGTTTTATTTGACAGCTGAGGTTCTACGGACACAATTTTATTCACCGCAATGCAACTTTTCAATAGCCTAATTCAAGCAAATACATGTAGAGTGACTTGTTATCCCCAGATAGGTATTTACTTATCGGAACTATGTAATGTTTTTATAACAGCTGACGGCTATGTAAATAAACAACTTTTTTGATTGGTTATCTGTAAGTGTGCCTAGTGTTCTTTCTTTTCCTTTTCCGGCCGAGAAATTTGAAACGTAGATTTACTGCACAATTAAGGTAGTTTAATGTATATAAAATGAAAACCTTTGCGATTAATTTTGTAATATATTACTCAAATATTCCACATTAATATGTACCGGTACTACTAAAAGAAGACCTCAAAACAATTAGATATTTGTAAAAATATATTGTCCGATGCACAGGAACTGGTCACTTTTAATTTTTGCCTTTTATTATTATAATTGTCTATCCTCTTATCAGTTGGACCATACTTATCTTCTACTGCAAGAGGATGTTGTTGCGAAATTACATTACAAATAAGTCCAACAGGTGAAATCCTCTGGCTTCAAAACATCTTCTGACCACATATTAAAATATGAAGAAGGGAAACAATTGCTCGATATTTTAGATGTATTGAAGATAAATGAAACTGCAACTGAAGGTGAAAGCCGAGACCCTGGTAGTTTTGAAGAAACACGAAGAAAACAAAATATTAATAGAGGACTCACAAACATCACTGATCATATGTTTGAGGTTTTTCAAGCATAGTCTTGAAGAAACTCGAAGAAAACAAAATATTAATAGAGGACTCACAAACATCACTGGTCATATGTTTGAGTTTTTTCAAGCATAGTCTTGAAGAAACACGAAGAAAACAAAATATTAATAGCGGACTCACAAATATCACTGATCATATGTTTGAGTTTTTTCAAGCATAGTCTTGAAGAAACTCGAAGAAAACAAAATATTAATAGAGGACTCACAAACATCACAGATCATATGTTTGAGTTTTTTCAAGCATAGTCTTGAAGAAACTCGAAGAAAACAAAATATTAATAGAGGACTCACAAACATCACCGATCATATGTTTGAGTTTTTTCAAGCATGGACTTGAATGTTGTTTAATGGCTCATCAACACAGTATAGGTTATTTAGAGCCGCCCCAGAGAGAGGGGAAGGATACATAGGAATCCGGGAACCTGCCCTACTCTTATTATCGAATAGATTCCTATGGTTCTTTAACGTGCTCGGAGGATAGACCGATACACGGGACTGCCCGGTTTACGTCCCCATCCGAAGGACGAGGCTAAGGTAAAGTATCTTGCCCAAGAACACACCGACGGAACTCAGTGGCACCACGGAGGATTGAACCCGGGGCCTCCGGTTACAAATCCGCCGCACTACCGACTGCGCCACGCCAGCATAGTCTTGAAGAAACTCGAAGAAAACAAAATATTAATAGAGGACTCACAAACATCACTGATCATATGTTTGAGTTTTTTCAAGCATAGTCTTGAAGAAACTCGAAGAAAACAAAATATTAATAGAGGACTCACAAACATCACTGATCATATGTTTGAGTTTTTTCAAGCATTAATATCAAAGTTACTGTTTAACTTGACAAGTAAAAACTACTCCATACATAGCGGTGAACTGTACAAATACGTGTTTGATATCTTACATAATGACAGAATACTATATGAAACATTTTCAGTTATGTGCAGCAAGACGAAATATTATGATCAAGTATCTTTGGATTGTGAATTGGATGTGTAGATGTGTAGATGTGTAGGTGTGAAGATGTGTAGGTGTAGATGTGTAGATGTGTAGATTTAGTTGTGGACAGGTGTTTAACAAGCATAGTTCAAATGGTATCATTGACTGAAGTCTTATTTAAAGAGATTTTAGCCAAAACACTGGCTGTGCTGTTGAAACAATTTACTTCTGATGTGCGATCGTCTTTAAATGTCACCAAGAAAATGGAGCACAGAAAACAGATACATGTTTCATCTTCAAAGAAAAAGTTGAATGATGTAACTCCAGTCACTTCCACATCTTCAAAAAAGAAGCGTAAGTCAGTGGAAACTGTGGAGACGGAGAACCTTCCAGTCACTTCCATGTCTTCAAAAAAGAAGCGTAAGTCAGTGGAAACTGTGGAGGCGGAGAACCTTCCAGTCACTTCCACGTCTTCAAAAAAGAAGCGCAAGTCAGTGGAAACTGTGGAGACGGAGAACCTTCCAGTCACTTCCACATCTTCAAAAAAGAAGCGTAAGTCAGTGGAAACTGTGGAGACGGAGAACCTTCCAGTCACTTCCACGTCTTCAAGAAAGAAGCGTAAGTCAGTGGAAACTGTGGCGACGGAGAACCTTCCAGTCACTTCGTCTTCAAAAAAGAAGCATAAGTCAGTGGAAACTGTGGAGACGGAGAACCTTTCAGTCACTTCCAAGTCTTCAGAAAAAGGGCAGTACGTCAGTGGAAACTGTGGGGACGGAGAACCTTCCAGTCACTTCCAAGTCTTCAAAAAAGAAGCGTAAGTCAGTGGTAACTGTGGAGACGGAGAACCTTCCAGTCACTTCCACGTCTTCACAAAAGAAGCTTAAGTCGGTGGAAACTGTGGAGACGGAGAACCTTCCAGTCACTTCCACGTCTTCAAAAAAGAAGCGCAAGTCTGTGGAAACGGAGAACCATCCAGTCACTTCCATGTCTTCAAAAAAGAAGCGTAAGTCAGTGGAAACTGTGGAGACGGAGAACCTTCCAGTCACTTCCATGTCTTCAAAAAAGAAACGTAAGTCGGTGGAAACTGTGGAGACGGAGAACCTTCCAGTCACTTCCACGTCTTCAAAAAAGAAGAGTAAGTCAGTGGAAACTGTGGAGACAGAGAACCTTCCAGTCACTTCCACGTCTTCAAAAAAGAAGCGTAAGTCAGTGGAAACTGTGGAGACGGAGAACCTTCCAGTCACTTCAACGTCTTTAAAAAAGGAGCGCAAGTCAGTGGAAACTGTGGAGACGGAGAACCTTCCAGTCACTTCCACGTCTTCAAAAAAGAAGCGCAAGTCAGTGGAAACTGTGGAGACGGAGAACCTTCCAGTCACTTCCACGTCTTCAAAAAAAGAAGCGTAAGTCAGTGGAAACTGTGGAGACGAAGAACCTTCCAGTCACTTCCATGCAAGTTGTTACTAAGAGTGGACTAGTGGGCATAGTTTTATTTATAATACAGGGTTCCGGAAATACGGTTGCCCGACGCCCCGGGCAAGTGGATTTTGGGTGCGGCAAGTGACCTTCGCAAATCTGGTTGCCCGCCACTTGCCCGACGGACATTTCCATTCCAGAACAAATCAAGTGTCAAACGAGCCTTATCAGAATTTCATTCGGATAACTGAATAAAACTGGCCGCTGTTTTTCTCCGCTAGCGATTGTTAATAAGAGCAAACAACTTTCGGTACAATCAACAATCTCGCCCCAGGCAGCTTAATTTGTGGCATTATTTCAATAAACAACTAATTAACCAACACGCGCATTTCACACCGTTTGAAAACAACACCATATCACAATTTATCCTGACACGACCGTCAGACGTGTGTCCATCGGCAAATGAAATTGCGGCAATTATGTCCGTGACCTTCCAACCATAAACATAGCTACTTTCAGAAATCGTTTCCAAATAATCTCTGAACGTCATTTGGACCTTCCTCCAATCAAATCAGAAAACTCTTTCTTAATTTGCAAATTTAATATGTCAAAATAATGATTGACAGACCCACGTGACGTTCTGTTTTTGTTTAGATAACTTTGCAGAAGATTAAATACATTTCTTTTACTCGAAGCACTCGTTTATCAATGCGCTTTTATGAGGTATTTGGTGTATTTCATTGATATAGTCTGTAATTAAACGTATATGGAAGTGCATACTACACAAATAAGTTGCATAACTTAGCGATATGCGCATGTCATGGGTTTTCGCGATTTCAATACAATCACGGAACCTTTTTCTCAAGTTCTGAACTTTCGCTTTTCATAAATAAGGTTACTGCTACTACTTTTTAAACAATTCCTAGGAAACCCTAGTAATGTAACCTACTAGGGAACCCCTATTCATGCCTCTTGCTTTCATCTAATTCCCTTTAGTTAAAATACAAAGCCATAGGAACGTTACCATGGTTGCAGAAATTGGGGGCCAAGTGAATATTTTTAATAACGTTTTTGTCTTGTTTCTTTGCTTGTCGCACATTTAAATGAATACAATAGCTTATTTTTTTCTGTCAACTGGTTAATTGTACACAATGTGACATTAAAAGTTCCATACACTAGCTGCCAAGCATTTTTTTTGGATGGTCATCAAAAATGATGGGGTTGTGTGTGTGGTGATTGGTGGGGTGGGAGGGCGGAATAAAATGAGTTTGTATACTGTCTCATCATTTTACGATTTAAGTAACAGAAAGATGTAATAGACACAAAAGAAGAAAATGCAACCATTTGATTTTTTTATACGAATAAATACAATGTATTAACTAATTCATAAAATACATTCTCCCTTCCTTTTCAAAGTATAATGGTCCAAATTATGCGGCGGTCCGTCCCGTTTAACATGAATAATGGTACAGCGCCAGTTTTTGGGGCAATTATAAGTGTTCTTAAATGTGGGGCAAGTGACATTATGGGCAGGGCAAGTGACTTTTGAAAATCCACTTGCCCCTGGGCAAGTGGATTTTCAAAGTATTTCCAGAACCCTGCAATATATTAAAGTCAACTTCATTTCTTTTGCTGAATATTGAGACTGACAACCCTCTATGTAAACGAAGATGGCCGCTGGCGGCCATGTTTAAAGTCAAATAATTTTTGACAAGGATCAACATCATGTCATACTGATCATTTTAGAAAAAGTCCCATATCAATACCACTTATAGTTTTCAAGTAGTAGTCGCTACAAATTTATTTATTTTAAATCCATTTATGGCCGTGGCGGCCATTTTGAATTTCCAATCAGCCTGAAATTTTTCTAGGATCAACTAGACATCAAGAGCAACATTCCTGTGAAATTTTATGAACATCCGTCAAGTAGTTTCAGAGGAGTAGTCCTGCAAGTTTTTACTATATAACTCTATGTAAACAAAGATGGCCACTGGCAGCCATGTTTAACGTTGAATCAAAATAGTGTTCGACTAGGATCAACATCATGTCATGCTGATCATTTTAGGGAAAGTCCCATATCAATATCACTTATAGTTTTCAAGAAGTAGTCGCTACAAACTTATTTTTTAAAAATCTATTTTTAGCTGTGGTGGCCATCTTGAATTTCTGGCCGATCTGAATGTTTGCTAGGATCAATTAGACATCAAGAGCAACATTCCTGTGAAGTTTCATGAAAATCCGTCAAGTAGTTTCAGAGGAGTAGTCGCTACAAGTTTTCATTATATAACTCTATGTAAACAAAGATGGCCGCTGGCAGCCATGTTTAACGTCGAATCAAAACGATTTTCGACAAGGACCAACATCATGTCATGCTGATCATTTTAGAAAAAGTCCCATATCTATATCACTTAGAGTTTTCAAGAAGTAGTCGCTAGTAGTCGCTACAAACTTGTTTTTTAAAAATCTATTTTTAGATTTGGTGGCCATCTTGGACTTCACATCAACATGAATTTTTGCTAGGATCAACTAGACTTCATGGGCAACATTTCTGTAAAGTTTCATGAAAATCCATTCAGTAGTTTCAGAGAAGTAGTCGCTACAAAAAAAAAGTTTATGGACGGACAGACGGACAGACAGCCGGACGCCGGACGCCGCACCACGGCATAAGCTCTGCTGATCTCTGATCAGAAGAGCTAAAAAATGGGTGGGGAATGGTATGTGCAAACTGACCACATGCACTATGTGATAAAAAAAAAAGAAGTATATCAATTAACTATATACATAATGGAGAAAAGCTAGTTGAAATGCATTTAGTCATAACCATGCAAAGAAAGTAGAATGGATAAAAATCATTGGTATATTTTTAGAACATAAATACTCCTTATATTCAATTAATTATCTTAATATTATCAATGGTTACATAAATAAAGATATGTAAACTAGTGCGGACTACTTTTTTTTTTGGCCCAAAATAAAACCTTTATTTGTAATTGGGACTATTTCAAGACACCATACTCGGAAAAGATCATAGTGTGACTGCATTAGTTCTTATATTAAGAAATGAAGTCTTGTGTGCTGTCGATGGATGATTGGGCTATATTATAAACCAAATCTTTTAGGAAATAAATGTTAAAACAACAAGTATTTTTGCACCAAACTTTGGGATATTAAACTCAATATTATTATTCTTGTAATTTTTTTATGTTTTTTTTTTACATTTCAAGTGCATTTTATTACTGTTCTCTTTAGCAGCATCGATCTTTTAAAAAGAAAACGTGTCTATTTAATCATGGATATATATGTACAATGGATTTGAAACACCCTATACGCCCCTTGTTAATTCCCGATTTATCCGCCGAATGGTCAATAAGCTGGTTCCCTGATTATTTTGCGGTAAACAACAGGGTACCTGCCAGGGTAACAGGTGAGCGGTGGCCATTTTTGACGCGATCGATTATCCTGAAATGAGTTGATGCCGACATATACCTGAATTATTAACATACTACTTCACGATCTATTTCAAATATCGAGGTAAGTTATTTAAATCTGATGTATTGCTTTTAATTCATTGAAAGAAATTATGGAATTCATACTATAACTTGGGTTTTAGCGGCGAAAATACGCACGATAGCTGTGTTGATTTTTTTTTTCCTACAGTTTTCGCCATTTGCGGCTTGAAATCGAGAATGTACTTTTTTGGAATATTTAACTTCTCTTTCATTTACGTTACGATATTCAAAGTAATTATTCCTTCGTAATGCCATTATTGTGTAGCGTTGCTTGCCGGTCTTGGATTTCTGTATAGCATTTGTTTTGTTCGCAAATTAAGCAGTTGAATTTGATTGAAAATTCATAAATTCTTTTTCTAGTTTTTGCCATTTGCGGCTTGAAATCGAGAATGTACATTTTTGGAAAATTAAACTTCTCTTTCATTTACGTTACGATATTCAAAGTAATTATTTCTTCGTAATGCCATTATTGTGTAGAGTTGCTTGCCGGTCTTGGATTTCTGTATAGCCTTTGTTTTCATCTCAAATTTTGCTGTTTAAGTTGCTTGAAAAATAGTATTTTTCATTTAATGTAGCCTACATTCTTTTGAATCTCATGAGAAAGTTCTACTTCTACTTGAATCCGGGTCCACTCGGCCCTAAACCATCTCGTACCCCGAGTCAACTCGGCCCCAGGTCGACTCAACCTCCTTTATATGTTTATATCAGAAGTTGAGTTATTTAGACTTTCTACTTAAATATATATAAATATGAATCAATATAAAAGTAATGACGCTCAATCTGAGAGTCTCCGTGGCCGAATGGTGAACGACGTTGCGCTGTAAACCTTTACCACTCACCGCTGCGGGTTCGAATCACACTGGGAGCTCGACTTGTACATGTAAGGAAGTGTCGATTCTTACGGATGGCGGGAGGTGTAGTACAGTACTGGTTCTATCCAGGAAAAGTGGATGGTCACAAAAAATGGACCGTCGTATAAAAATTATAACCTTACATGTGTTGAAAATGACGTAAAACATCATACAAATAGTTTGTTATTCAAATCGTCTACCCATACTAATAAGATAAATTAAATACCACTTGAACAATCGTCAACTTGAACAAACACTTCATTCTCTGAATTATAAAGATTTTAAACCAAATCGGTATGCTCTCTCAGTATGTTTATATATGGGGTCTGAAACTTATTTATTCTTTTTATTCTTTGAAAATAAGATTAACCACCTTATTCATATAGTTTATTTTTATAAAGAGGGTGTGAGTTGACCCAGTCCGACCTGACCGACTTCACCACTAAGGCCGAGTTGACCCATTACCCTTTTATTTTAATACTGTACACTTTTCATATTAATTCTTTGGGTTGGCATTTACGGTAATATTGTGAATACCGGTAGGTGAGAACTGGCTTTGGATTTTACTATAGCTTTTGTTTTGGTCTTAAATTCGGCTGTTGAATTGGTTGAAAAAAAAAATCATTAAAAATGTTGATCTTGCAGTTACGATAGGATGTTCAAAATAATGAATTGGCATTATTGTGCAGCATTACTCGAATGTAATACGCTGGTTTCCATATTGGTTACATCATCATGCCTTATATTCCTGCCAAAACAAATTTGCATTCAAAATCAAAGTTATCATCTGAATGTTGCAATGTTATTCAGCCGATTGCGCCATCAATATTTTATTTACATGAAAGCAGTGATAAAACCTTCATCTGCTTTGTAAAAAACAAACACTCAAAGCAAATTATACATCAACACATGTGGCTAGCGGCCATATAATTTACATAGCAACAGTGCACTATTTTATGTGCCGTTGCCTTCCGGCGAACAAAATGTCAAGATTTTGAACATACCGAAGCGCGTGATACACACGAGTCGGGATCCCGAAGAATGACAGGATTGGCCGAGTGTTGACGATTGCTGTTTGACATCAAAACCAACCTTATATTACCGGAGCCCATTTTTCATTATATTTTACTTTAAAGGGACACGGGGGCTGGCGATCTTGTGTTTATCAGTCATTTAAATTAGTGTTTCGATTTATATATTCAGTATCATTGACTTTAAACAAGCTTGCATATAATTTAATAAACTATTACATTTTCATTTCTTCCACTGATTTTACCACAGGTTGAAATCTATTATCGTTATTTTCCATTGCACAAACATTTGCTTTATATAATCCAAATTAATATGAATGATTAAATACATGCAAGTTGTGCAGCAGTAAAATAGCAAGACACCACACGTTTTTAACAAAACTATCAAGATTGCTATGTGTCCCTTTAAAATAGGAGATTTTGTAAGAATGAATGGTAAAACGTGAGTTTGACCTGTCTCTGTTTCATGTTTATAAATATTTTCAGATGACACCATGCGTAATTTCACGCACATGGTTTAACAGAAACAGCTTTTTCAATGCGCTTAGATGTAAACAATAATAATATTCTTTATTTCCTCCCTATAGGAGATTCACATAGTATACAAATAACAATGACAGGTAACAAATTACAAAATAAGCACACAAACAAAACAAGAACATATGTACATGTTGGCAGAGTTATATATGCAAAACCAAATCTCTGCAGGAACTGGCCCTGACGCGTGTGGCCTGTTATTTGATGAAATTAAAATTAAAGAAGATTTGGTATATGACAAGCACACAGGAGAGTTAATCGGATACTGTCAATTAGACTCAGTGGGAAACGAGATTATGGCGCTTGAAAGAAGTCTCAGTGAAAACAAAAACCAATCTGTAGCCAAGTATATGCTTGTCATAATGGTAAGGAGCTTGACTACAAACTTGAAATTTCCGTTGGCAAGCTTTTCAACCAGCAGTATTACGGCAGACTTTCTATATCCAATTATTTGGAAAGGCATCTTCTGTTTGGAAGTGTTGATGAAATTAAAGGTACTCTGAAATACATGTGACGGGGCATCTGCGAACAGAAAGTTTTTCAACATTCATCGAGTAAATGATGACAACTCGAACGACTTATTCCACGATTAATCCACATGATGCAACTAGAACAATTTTCTTTATTTCCAATGTCCCCCATCTCCTAAAGACGGCCAGAAATTGCTTTAGCAACTCAAATTGGCATAAAAAATCCAGAAAAATGTGGAACAGCAGGAAAGATATAAGTTGGCTGCATATTATTAGGCTTTATGAGGAACACTGTGAGAATAGTTTGTACACACCATGCCCGAAGTTGTCTGGAAATCATGTTAATTTAACCGCGTTTAGTATAATGAAGGTGAACTTGGCCGCCCAGGTTTTGTCGGACTCGGTTGCCAATGCGCTAGAGCTGTTTTATGGAGATATAGTGAGCGAAACAGTTAACTTCATACGGAAATTTAACAAGTTCTTCGACTGTTTAAATGTCAGAAACATTCTTGAAGGGGGAAACAAATGCAATGAAAATCTCAATCCCTATACATCAACCAAAGATGCAAGGCTAAATTGGCTGAAAAACGACTTCTTGGGTTATTTACAGGAATGGACCAATTCAGTTGAAACCGGAGTAGGGAATTTCTCAAAATCAGAAAAGGCAGGAATGATGCTCAGCCACCAAATAATAAGTGGTCTCACCATAAGTGTTAACTCTATATGTGAATGTGTCAAAGTTTTGTTAAGGAGTGGTGCTTCATTCGTTATGACACACTCATTCAACCAAGATCCATTGGAACAACATTTTGGCCATTACCGACATAAATCCGGCAGTAACAACAATCCTACAGTGTATGAAGTAAGAAATATAATGACACAACTTCGTGCTAACTCAGGCATTAGCTCCAAAACGAGGCAATATCACTCGTCAGGAACAAAATATGGTTGTAGACGAGACAAAACTTCCAAAACGAAAGTGTGTGAGAAATTGACATGTATAAAAAGATTGCTCCCTTTGCAAAGGTACATTTAGGTATAACAAAAATAATGAACAGCGGACAATTTATTATTTATGCTTAAAAACACATTTATGTGATTAGAGATAATTCTTTCAATATGAATTTGATTGTTCACCAGATTTATAGGGAATGTGGATAAATTCTAACATGTACATAACACTACAATCGATCTTGGAAATAAACACAAAATAAAAAAACTTGCACTTTTAATGGCGTTAAGTATAAATTTAAAATAATGCTCATGATTTTGTTAATTTAATGCTTGATAAATGCTTCAAGATTGCCTAGTGTCCCTCTAAAAAACACTTTTTTTCAAAGCTTCTTCTGTATCTGTATGTACATGTAACTATCATAAAAGTATGCAACATACCCGGTAGCAGCGCATCAATATTACATGGACACGTTGTTATGCGTGCATGTTTGTAATACAGCCATGACATAAACATCATTATAAATGTACATGTACACTGGTGTAATAACTATGCTGAAGGCTTTTCCATTCATCTCGGTGTGCAATTGTAATTGTCTTACTGATTTCCGTTGCCGTAACTGATAAAAATACCAGATACGAAAACTTAAAGAGGCTGTTCGGTTTCGTATTAACATACGAAATATGAGACTTCATACTTTATCATACAGCAGCATTGAGTATATATGCAGTTACATGTACAATAAATAAATGTACATGAACATCTCTGCAAGTCGTGCAGCAATAAATCATGACATCTACAAGTCTCTAAGGCATGCCACCTATAGACAGTTAATTTTGTATGAATATGGCAGGTTGGGACATGGTGTGAGGCGACAAGTGCCATCATGTTGTACATGGTACATTAGAGACAAATTTCCTGACCCAAACAACTACTATGTGTAATACAATCCAGGATGGTGATTATGGACGATGTCGAGCAAAGGTTGTTGTTAAACACAACTAGAACTATCACTGAAGGTAATGGATTATACCCCCTGTTTTTTTATCAGTTGTTATGTGTATATGAAGTTTGGGAACAAGTCATTCAAAACTTCAAAAATTGAGGAATGCAAGTAATAAAAATGTGTTACGCAACGGGACTAAAATGTGTTGCGCGACTGGACGTTACAGACAGCGTGATTCCTATATAGCCCCACTTCACTTTGTGAAAACGGGGCTATAATAAAAGAACTAATTTCTATTTTTCAACAACTGTATAGTGGTTACATCTCTGCACACCTTGCAGCAACAAATGATGATATCAACAAGTCACTAAGGCATCCTGCCTATATTTATTTTGTATGAATATGGCAGGTTGGGACATGGCGTGAGGCAGCCAGTGCCATGGTGTTGTACATGGTACATCAGAGGCAAATTTCCTGACCCGAACAACCGCTATGTGCAATACTATCCAGGATGGTGATTATGTAAAATATCAAGCAAAGGTTGTCAAACCGAATAAATAGAAACATGTACATGAACTCTTATCTTCATTCAATTTATAGAGTTTTGACTATGTAATTTTATAATTATAATGATTATTGTCTGGAACATAACTTGAAAACTACTAATGGGACTGGAATGAAATAAGAACCAATATCGTATCTTCATTCAAATTAGACTTATTGCCCTTTTTAATTTTTCGACAGACAAAACTTATTTATGCAAAGCATCCATCGATACTACCGATAATATTCTTGTTTGGTATTTTTGTAGACAATAATCTTACTTGATCTGCTATATAGATCACCTCCGGATATCTACAGCTAACATGATGAAAGTTTATAAAACATTATTTCAACCTCATATAGAATATGCTCTGCTTGCCTTTGGCCAGTAGAGCTAAAAACTGAACAGACTCAAGATATGAATACAGGTACGCATTAATGACTAGAAAAGTGTACTAGTTAATAGTGCTGTTCCGATTAATCGATCTGATCGAGCATCGGTCAGTTGACTTTTTCACCCCGATTAATCAATTATAATTTTTCATGATCGTGTTTATTCGCTTGTTGCAAACATGTACAAGAAAATGGGATCATTATTGTTGATGTGTTTATATTGATACCATGTCCTAATGATAGGTGTATCACTTGACATAATTGCTGTGTTTATATTTGTACATAGGATTGTTAAAATATGCATGGTATTTTCTGTGTAACTTTAAAGGAATAAATTCATAGAAGTGTGACCCATATGGTTTAATAATGACTAGATAATAGGAATATTACACTGGGAAGAGTGTATGGATAAATGTTTAGTAATACACATGGACTTTCGGCTCAGCTTGCATACCAACCAATGGTAACAAAGGATGGTGGACGATTTGTCGTCTACAATTGTTGATGGACAGACAGATGGACGGACGAATGAAAAGTGATCACAGTGTGAGCTGATAAAGGTGCTAGAGTGTTCATAAGGCTGAATATGGCATTTTTAATTACTCTAAGTGTTAATAATCCGATATGGTTGGTTTTCGAAGCTATCGGAGCTTTCACTGATGTAAAGACTCTGGCAGTTTGGTAAGGATACGATTAATAATGAATATTGTGCCCAAAAGGCGAAAGTTGATGATGGAAAACTCAGCATCCCATAAGCTCTGGCCAGTAGAGCTACACAATTAAACATTTTTTAGTTGAATAATTGTTAAAATGGATAAGTTTTAATATCTTGCGACCATGTAGTTGGCTGAAAATATAATTTGGGGTAAATCAATAACTTTCATTTTTGACCCCAGTTGCACCACAGATGAGCCCATTACTTTGTTTTACCCTCAAAATTTGTTGTATAAATCCAAAATATTAATTTATTTAGGGTTTTATATAGTCATCAGATGTATATAAAATTCTATACACTTGTATTTCGATCACAACAAGTTTTTTGTATAGCCTTAAAGGCCAATATGAATAAAAATATCATTTATAATAATCAACTTGCCATGTTGTCTAGAACATATTTAATAATAATTATACAACAATAACTAACTGAAGTGAACATGAGGAAATATTTAGTGTGTATCTCTGCATTTTATACTAAACTGAAGTAAAAAGATCCACACAAGATTCAGACCAGTTAGATAACAAAACAAGAAATGTCACAGTAAGTGACAAATGCCCCCGAAGTGACCTGTAAGTGTGAACTTGACTTTGGAGCAATATGAAACCAACAGATATATTTAAAAATAATTTAAAAAAAAAGAAAAAAATCAAACAATAAAAATTAAGTAAAATAAAATTTAAAAAAAACATTAAAAAACATTAAAAAAAAAAAAAACATTAAAAAAAAAAAAACATTTAAAAAAAAAGAATTTTTAAAAAATGTTGTTGTTTTTTCGCGACACGACGTCTTGTGGTGAGCAATTGTGCGAAGTTATTTGAAAATCCGTTGATTATTGTCCGAGTTATGAAGCGGAGACGATTGTATAGACGAACGGATCTATAAGTGTGACCTTGACCTTGGACCCACGGACCTGGATTTTGTGCGCGACACGTCGTCGTCTTGTGGTGAGTAATTGTGCGAAGTTATTTGAAAATCCATCCATTATTGTCAGAGTTATGAAGCGGACACGAGTGTACAGACGAACGGATTTTGACCTTTGATCTCTAAGTGTGACCTTGACCTTGGAGCCACGGACCTGGATTTTGTGCGTGACACGTCGTCTTGTTGTGGTGAGAAATCCATCCATTATTGTCAAAGTTATGAAGCGGACACGAGTGTACAGACGAACGGACAGACAGTGCGATTACTACATGCCACCCTTCGGGGGCATAAAAAGAAAGAAAGATATTTAACAAGTAGTGAGGGCGATTCCAGACTTAACCATATGGATCTCCCGGATGTAAACTTGGATTTCAAGGAAAAATAACGGTGTCGTCTAACGCGGGTCTCCCAAAATAAATTGGTATATGGCGCATACAGATAAATCGCCACGGTGTCCGAACACATTATTACCGGCCTAAATTACGTGTAGATATCATGTTAGTATTGCGATATCTTGATGAAAATTTTGGGATCGTTTTTACCTATTTCTGGTTTTGGACCCGCAGATGCAACTTGAGAAAAAAGTCTGTCTGTCGGGTGACAGTAGTTTTCCGTTATTAAACTCTTTGAGGGTAAGAACTACTGCACATAAGAACTACTTCATACCCGAATTACTAGGATAATTACTAGGATAATTATAAAAGAAGGAGAAGAAGACCGGAGAATTGGATTTTCATAATCAGTTTTCGCAACAACAACATTGGTAGTGACAGCAAAAAGACAACATGCTGAGCAAAGTACACGGAATGAAAATGACAATGTGATATCTCCTGACTTCAACATTTGTAGTTATGGCAACCAGACACACTGTGATGAACAAAGTACACTGGATGAAGATGGGTCTTTATTTTTATTGATGGGCGGTGGGGTCCTCGATTTTTTTTCTATGTACTTTTTTGGATGGGTCATGGGGGTCCGCAGAGCTTTTAGTTCATGGGTGGTGGGGGTCTTGAAAATGTGCCTCCCCACTCCCCCGACCCCACAGTTTCAAAAGTCAATGAAAATGAGCCCATGTTGAACTATAGGGTTTAATGGTCTGTACTTTTAATTTTGAGACGGCATATTGACCGTGTAGTTTAATGGCGATGCAATAGCGGAGCTGTTAAAAATGTTCAAAGACCATTGAATGGGCAATACACTGTCTCAAAATTCAAAGTCCACACTATTTAACACTGTTCTATCACACTTTAATGAGAAAATGCATCAGTAGCTGTTAACCCTTAACCCCCTACATATATATAATGGGCTGTTCTTCCTTTGAATTAAGCCATTCCATTTATGTGACAAAGGGGTGTTTTGGGGAAATTACTGATCAGCAGCTGGACATTGTAAACCCTAATCAGCCTGCGAGTTACTAAAATTTATGTCTGTCATCCGATCAGTAGCTGTGTTTCATCTGATCCTTACCGGTAGTTATTGTTGATTAACTTGCGATGATATATACGCAAATTTTAACGACTCAGCCACTCAGAGTGCAGGACATTCCAGAAGTGTGTTAGATTTTAACAGAAACCAAAGTTACTGAAGTGTAGGTCAATGTGAGTGAGTAACTTCTGGTTTTAATGTGAAGTAACAATATGCATGCAGGAATCACGTTTAAAGTGTATGTCTAACATTGAGAAACGAAGGTAAAAGCAAAGGTTAACCAGGCTTATGGTTGAATTTCATGAAAAAATCCATCCAAAACCTGATTTGTCTGTTTGTATGGTGTTTTCATCATTTTCAACACATGTAAGGTTATATATGAGTCGATTTTTTTTTTGGTGGAGACAAACCACCCACTTTTCCTGGGTAGAACCAGTACTGTTCACCTCCCACCATCCGTAAGAATCGACACTTCCTCACTTAGTCGAGCTCCCAGTGGGATTTGAATCAACAATGGTGAGCGGTGAGAAGGTTTACAACGCAACGGTGTTAACCCCTCGGACACGGAGACGCTTGAACCAGAACAGACAATGCCTATGACTACAATGACACCAGAGTTATCGGATAAGCTCTATCGCACTTTATGCAGATTATTTTAGTATTATACATCATTTGAAATGCCTATTCCGGTCTATTCCATTACAACATACCCGCGACACCAGCAAGGTAATTTAATAAACATCCATGGGTGAACCCTATTTTTTAAAATTTGGTTCATTAAACTCAATTTTGCATAAATTTATAGGTGGTTGTATAATTTCAAAAGTGTCTTCCTTCAGTCCCATGTAAGTTTTAATAGAAAAGCCCTCAATTCCGCATTTACAGGTGGGTGTATAATTTCAAAAGTGCCTTCCCGGGGTCCAATGTACGTTTTAATGGAAAAGCCCAGACCCCCCAGTGTGCACCATGTTATACATGCCTTCTGCAACAGAGTACAGGCAAACTGATTTCTGCTTTAATAATGAACACAATTAAAATGAACTGCTCCTGCCAGTCCTGGTCACAACTTCAGTTTCACTCTGTCATTCAGTATTTTCACTGCTGGATTTTTCTTCATTTTTTTGTCAAATCTGGCCCACAGTTTCTCCTCCGATTTTTCTGTACATCCCTGAGATAAATACTCGGCCAGAACCTGAAAGACAGAAAGTTACACAAAATACATAAACTCCGACCGTGGGGAGTCTGAGGTCTCACTGCACCTATGTGATTTTTCAATTTAGTTAATTTCTGAACTCATCTTTAATAGATCTTATTGGAAGAATTGATCCTAATTAGAAAATTAACCGCATTCACAAGCTAAAATTTACCCATTTTAAAACATCAAGGGCAGTAACCCTGAAGCGACCAGTCAATATGGATAATTTTCAAACTTGTCCCAGACATATAAACTGAAAATCTAAAAATTTAAGTCTAAAAAGTGTGATGTCAATAAAATTGTTGAATCAAAATGACAATACCCAAGATGCAGTTATTATCATATGATAACTGCCATGCATCAGAAATGCAGCTCAAGAACTCCAGTGTACCTTTTTTCTAATTTTCTTTATCTTCATCTCTCCCTTTGGTTGAAGCACATCCAATATGGTCTGGTTCCAATCAAACTTCGTCTTAAACTGCTTCTTTACAACTTCTGCGGAATTGTTGTCATCTACGTCTTCATCAACATCCTCTTCTGCGACCTCTATAAAAAAATTACCTCTTTACAAAAGCATGTAAATACTATTAATTCTCAACAACTTAGTGATGGTCAATCGGTTGAAATTTACAATCGATCAATGGCTCCAATCGGTTGTATGTAACCGACCAATCATCGGTTATATTCAGTTAGTCAATATGCATGTTAATCTATATTTCATGCCTTGAACTTAGAATAATTTATAATGATTATGTATTCTGTCTTGCTTCTTATGCCATTGTTATTTCATTTTAATCAGCAAAATAACTCTTATTGGGATAAATGTGTTTATTTGTGTATATGCTCATTTTCACGAGCAATATCCTATATTAAACCGTTGTCTCCTGGATATTTAACCATGTTAATTTCTATTTTTAACATTAATTAAAATGCATGTTTACATTTTACCGATGATCGATTATAGACTTTCATAATCGATCATCATACTCGAATGCCTAAGTAACTGATGATCAGTACAATCGATTAATCAGTACATCACTAACTAGACGGGTGTTCCACGGTAGACTTGTGTCATCTGCCATGTTCCTATTTAAAGTTATGAGCTAGGTCAAGTTGTGGGTTAAAGTTTTATGAAAAAGGGCATAATTCTGCCAAAATGAAAGTATGAGTGAATGGACAAGTTAAACGACATTCCTCGGGGTAAGATGAAGATGTCGTATCATGAACATAGGCCAACTACTTTTCAAGTTATGGAAAAGGTCTTTTTGCAGGTGAAAGTGAGACAGACGACAATGACGGACAAAGTGGTCCCTAAGAGAAATCTACTTTTAAGATTCCAACCCATACTCATTTTTCATGACTTGTTCTTTATACCTTAACCCCCTACATATATATAATGGAATGTTCTTTCTTTAAATTAAGACCATTCCATTTATGTGAAAAAGGGGTGAAAATGACTGATCAGCAGTCAGACATTGTAAACCCTGATTACTCGCAGGCTGATCTGAGTTTACAATGGACGCAAAGGCTTAGCCGGTTAAGTTTAACAGTTGTTAATTGATTTCAAATGGACTGTTAGTAGCATAATTCATACCCTTTGAGAGTTTAAAGTAGCCATCCTGCCAACAACAGCCAAATTTTACAAAATATGTACACTGTTTCTAAACTTACTGACGACGCGGTATATATATATTACATATTTTGTGAATCCAAACTTTATATACACAATATAAACAGCTTTAACCTGCCTGGCCACACCTCAAAACTTGAGCGTCGATTTAAGAGTTACCACCAACTCAAGTTTCATTTTACGCATATTCAATCTAGGGTATCTTAATAACCTGTCAATAAACCTATACTTTTAATCAGCACATATACATTATTATATGACCTAAACACCTGGATAGAGTTTTGAGTAACGGTTTTGTACTGTAATTTTACCATTATGCGGGTTAGCTTCTTTAAATAATGTATTCCGTGGGGCCAAAATCTACAGTATGAAATGCTCCACCTGGTATGTCTTTAAAGAAACTAAACTGTCAAATATCACTTCCAAACTCTATCCATGTGTTGACGCCATAAAAATAATGCGCACGTAGTGATTAAAAGTCTAGATTTATTCACGACTACTTAACACACCAGCAATTAAATATGGTTAAAATCAATTAACAGTTGGTAATGCAGCAGCAACGATAACAATAGAGTGATGTTTTGCCTGGCAGGTTAAGGCATTTATATTGTAGTTATAATAGTTCGGATTCACAACATACGTAAGTTACATAACATATGTAAGTTACATATATGCATTATCGGTAGTAGGCTTACAAACAGTGGACATCTCTGGTAAAACGTCTTATAGCAGCTTTAAGAAGATCTTCATGCATATCGAGTTTCTATCTGCTAGTGATTTTATTAAACAAGTTAGTTATATTTTATACAGAATGGGTTATACAATTTTAAATCATGTTACTGAGAGTTGTATAAATTTTAGATAAGATCAGGGCAGGAAAATTTGTGTATTAAGCGTTATGGATTTTGAATCTACTACATTATTGTTTTATAATCCCATAAATTAGTATTTTGTTTACACGCCCCGAGGATGGACTCCAGGACATGTGGCCACCCGGTTAGAGGGGCACTAAACATTGCTTTAAACATATTTGATTTCCCAATATGTTTTACAGAATGGTATTTATACACAATAGAAGAAAAAGGATCAGAATGGAAGTAAAATACTTATGATGTTCTTCTGCCCTTCTGTAGGACGAAGCAGAGTACTGTACTATGGTTAGCATATCATTGCTGGCGTGTCACTGACTGCCACGGAGTACCGCTTAGTTTTGTTTATTTATTTATTTTACATCGATTGCAACAAAAGATCTCTGAACTTATTTTAATCAAATCACTCTCGATGTTTCCTGAGTAGAACCAGTACTAAGGAAATGCAGATAAAATGTCTTGCTCAGGGCCACAACACATATGGTCACGGTGGGGTCGGCTCAGGGCCACAACACATATGGTCACGGTGGGGTCGGCTCAGGGCCACAACACATATGGTCACGGTGGGGTCGGCTCAGGGCCACAACACATATGGTCACGGTGGGGTCGGCTCAGGGCCACAACACATATGGTCACGGTGGGGGTCGGCTCAGGGCCACAACACATATGGTCACGGTGGGGTCGGCTCAGGGCCACAACACATATGGTCACGGTGGGGTCGGCTCAGGGCCACAACACATATGGTCACGGTGGGGGTCGGCTCAGGGCCACAACACATATGGTCACGGTGGGTGTCTTAGGGCCACAACAAACACATATGGTCACGGTGGGTGTCTTAGGGCCACAACACATATGGTCACGGTGGGGGTCGAAGCCACTACTTTTCGATCATGGGTCCAACACTCTACCACAGCGCTCCACAGCTTTTAACTAGTTAGACATGCTACATTTTACCACAAAGATACATTAACATAGTTACCTGACACATCAAGTTTTCTTTTTTTCCCTGAAATCACATCTTCTGTTTCTTCATCATCTACTTCCTCCAGTTGTCTTTTCTTGCTTTTCTTCTTTTTTCTGTCTTTCTTCTCATTTTCCTCTGTGTTACTACCATTCAATGTTTTTTCCTTTTTCTCACTCTTATGTGATTTTTTCTTTCGTTCCTCCTTTTTCTCTCTTTTGCTTAACTTTTTCAAATCTGTTTGTTCCATCTCTGAATTCTCATTGGCTGCTTCATCAACAGTCGTCTGTGATTGGTCGCTGCCATTTGTTGCCGACGTTTGAGGTTGGGGAGTGAGTACCTGTAATCAATGGAAGTAAAAAACTGAAAATGTGCTGGTTGCCGCATGCTGCACCTGCTGATTTCCCCGTTCTGCATGTGCTGGTTGCCCCATGCTGCACCTGCTGATTTCCCCGTTCTGGACGTGCTGGTTGCCCCATGCTTCAAACACGATCGAAAGCTAGAGATTTACTGGTGTTTATCCAGGCTGGTTTATCAAAATGTAGTGAACGCTTCTTGAATGAAGATAATATATGGTTTTGTACCAGATATTGTCATTCACCAGATATCGTCATTATCAATAAAACGCTTGTTGTTATGATTATTTTTCAATGCCACTTTACAAATCACCAGACACAATCATCAGACAATTAGAGAAGAAAAATATCTTAAAAATGTTTACACTCTCAAACCAACAAGATGACCTATATAAATACCATTATAAACAAAACACAATCACACGCTAATGTGCATGCAACACAATCACACGCTAATGTGCATGCAATTTTCCTTTTAAGATATATGACCCTTTACGTCTTACCACTGAATAAATTAATAACGAATTGCTAAGGGAGGCAACAAGTACACATCAATCAATTAAAATTTGCAGACAGTTATTTCCCTTTAAATTATGAACATCAAGGTCGAGTACGTACAGTTGAAAAATCATATGAATTTGAAGATATAACTTTTTTCCATATATAGATTTTTTGCATTCAAATGCAATGGTATATTTATGTTTCAATTAGTAACTACACAAGTTTTCATCACCCCAAATATGGGTTATTCGGTATTAAGCTGAAGATGACGATAACAACTACATTCATCGCCGATGACGGGCCCAATTCAGCCTATATATAGCAACGGTCACGCGATACTTTTTACCGAGAAGTAAGAAAGACATGAATACATTGTATATTGAACACATAAAACACAAGAAATCCGCGGATTCACATGTCTCGTTTAAAAGTAAAAAGGTCAATGACGCTTAAATGAAAGTTTGTAAACATGTTAGTAACTAAAAACAATGGAGTTTGCAGTTTGCTGAGATGACATTTAAGTGCATTTGTTTAAAAACAAAATGCCATTCTATTGACCTTGAAGCTCTACTGGCAGGTTCTGAAAGCTAGATCAGCATTCCTGTGAAGTTTCATGAAATTCTGTCAAGTAGTTTCAGAGTAGTCGGTACAAGTTTTTATATATAACTTTCAGCGCCGATGACGGGCCCAATTCAGCCTATATATAGTAATGGTCACGTGACACTTTTTACCGAGAACAGAAACAATATAAACACAGATTATTTACGGCAACTTTTATGACCACTGCCACAGATGTTTAAAGATTTATCAGGCAGACAAGGTTTTCATGATCAAACGATTGACACCTTGACCTTAGACCTATTAACCCAAAAAGAAATAGGTGTCATCCTAAAGTACCTGAACATTTGACCTACTGATCCCAAAATAAATAGGGGTTATCTTCTCACCGTGCAAGTCTACCATGATTACGTTATCATAAATGATTTTAAAATTGCAGGAAACCAAATTATTTACGATGGACGGACCACCAGGAATAGTATCTTAGAGGTAAGTGTTTTTTCCTTTGTTTAGTAAGAAAGACCACTTCAGATACAATAGGCTTAGGCGGTTACAGAATGAAATTGTTTTGAATTTGTTTGTTTTATAAAGCCACACCTCCAACCAACTATGGGCAGATAGACGGACAGAGTGTTTTAAGCCACACCTCCTACCACCTATGGGCAGATAGATGGACAAAGTGTTTTAAGCCACACCTCCTACCACCTATGGGCAGATAGATGGACAGAGTGTTTTAAGCCACACCTCCTACCACCTACGGACAGACAGACAGACACAGCGATTACTATAGGGCTCCACATGGGGAGCACTGCCTTGCAGAGCTCTGATTACATAAATTTTACGATGATATTTTACTTTCATACCTTTTTGGTGGTTTCTGTGTTCGCCATTAGAAGCTCCCATACGTCGGCAACTAATTTCTGGTTTCGTTCACCAAGACTGTTTTTCACAAAATTCTACAAAATATACAAAGATCTTACTTCCATTCAAGTTAACTATTCATTTCAACGTGCATTTAACTGTCAGTGTGTATTTAAGGCATGGGTCATTTCAAAGTCTCTATCCTGCCATCAACAGGCAATGTTTACAACAGATGTACACTGTTTCTATACCTACTGACGACATTTTATATATATATAACTGACCTATTTTGAAAATCTGAATTCTATAGACACAATATAATTGGCTTTTACCAGTGTTTAATCTCAATTTCATCTGAGTAAGTCAATTTCCATCAAAATGGAAAAAACAACACTTTGAGTCAGTCTATGCAAATACAATAACAAAACAAGAGGCCCAAGAGGGCCTGTGAACGCTCTACTGGCTGTTATACCATTGATGAATCGAGTCGTACTACATGGTGTCTAGAGTGTACACAAGGTTTTTCAAGTATTAGACCTAGTGACCTAGTTTTTGACCCCATGGGACCCATTTTCGAACTTGACCAAAATATAATTAAGACATTTCGACAAAGTTTCATCAAGATCGGGTCAGAAATATGGCCTCTAGAGTGTACACAAGGTTTTTCAAGTATTTGACCTAGTGACCTAGTTTTTGACCCTGTGTGACCCATTTTCGAACTTTAGCAAGCTATAATTAAGACAAACATTCTGACAAAGTTGCATCAAGCTCGGGTCAAAAATATGGCCTCTAGAGTGTACACAAGGTTTTTCCAATATTTGACCTAGTGACCTAGTTTTTAACTTCATGTGACCCATTTCCGAACTTGATCAAGATATAATTAAGATAAACAATTTGACACAGTTTCATCAAGATTGGGTAACAAATATGACCTCTAGAGTGTACACAAGTTTTTTCAAGTATTGACCTAGTTTTTGACCCCATATGACCCATTTTTGAACTTGACCAAGATTTCATTGAGACAAACATTCTGACAAAGTTTCATGATGATTGCATCAGAAATGTGGCCTCTAGAGTGTACACAAGAAAAGTTAACGGACGACGGACGACGGAAAACGGACAACACACCATCCCATAAGCTAAAAACAAACTTTACCGAGCTGTTATTGACATTAACAATCTGGTAAAGTTTGGTAAAGATCGAATGAAAAAAAATATGGCGTCTAGAGTGTACACAAGGTTTTTCAAGTATTTGACCTAGTGACCTAGTTTTTGACCCCATGGGACCCATTTTCGAACTTGACCAAAATATAAATAAGACAACATTTCGACAAAGTTTCATCAAGATCGGGTCAGAAATATGGCCTCTAGAGTGTACACAAGGTTTTTCAAGTATTTGACCTAGTGACCTAGTTTTCGACCCTGTGTGACCCATTTCGAATTTTAGCAAGCTATAATTGAGACAAATATTCTGACAAAATTGCATCAAGATCGGGTTAAAAATATGGCCTCTAGAGTGTACACACGGTTTTTCCAAAGTTTGACCTAGTGACCTAGTTTTTAACCCCATGTGACCCATTTTTGAACTTGACCAAGATATAATTAAGACAAACATTTTGACAAAGTTTCATCAAGATTGGGTCAGAAATACGGCTTCTAGAGTATACACAAGGTTTTTCAAGTATTTGACCTAGTGACCTAGTTTTTAACCCCATGTGACCCATTTTCAAACTTGACCAAGATATAATTAAGACAAACATTCTGACAAAGTTGCATCAAGCTCGGGTCAAAAATATGGCCTCTAGAGTGTACACAAGGTTTTTCCAATATTTGACCTAGTGACCTAGTTTTTAACTTCATGTGACCCATTTCCGAACTTAATCAAGATATAATTAAGATAAACAATTTGACACAGTTTCATCAAGATTGGGTAACAAATATGACCTCTAGAGTGTACACAAGTTTTTTCAAGTATTTGACCAAGTGACCTAATTTTTGACCCCACATGACCCATTTTTGAACTTGACCGAGATTTCATTGAGACAAACATTCTGACAAAGTTTCATCAAGATCGAATCAAAAATATGGCCTCTAGAGTGTACACACGGTTTTTCCAAAGTTTGACCTAGTGACCTAGTTTTTAAACCATGTGACCCATTTTTGAACTTGACCAAGATAAAATTAAGACAAACATTTTGACAAAGTTTCATCAAGATTGGGTCAGAAATACGGCTTCTAGAGTGTACACAAGGTTTTTCAAGTATTTGACCTAGTGACCTAGTTTTTAACCCCATGTGACCCATTTTCAAACTTGACCAAGATATAATTAAGACAAACATTCTGACAAAGTTGCATCAAGCTCGGGTCTAAAATAAGGCCTCTATAGTGTACACAAGGTTTTTCCAATATTTGACCTAGTGACCTAGTTTTTGACCCCACATGACCCATTTTCGAACTTGACCGAGATTTCATTGAGACAAACAATTAAGACAAACATTCTGACAAAGTTGCATCAAGCTCGGGTCAAAAATATGGCCTCTAGAGTGTACACAAGGTTTTTCCAATATTTGACCTAGTGACCTAGTTTTTAACTTCATGTGACCCATTTCCGAACTTGATCAAGATATAATTAAGATAAACAATTTGACAAAGTTTCATCAAGATTGGGTAACAAATATGACCTCTAGAGTATACACAAGTTTTTTCAAGTATTTGACCTAGTGACCTAGTTTTTGACCCCACATGACCCATTTTTGAACTTGACCGAGATTTCATTGAGACAAACATTCTGACAAAGTTTCATCAAGATCGGGTCAAAAATATGGCCTCTAGAGTGTACACACGGTTTTCCAAAGTTTGACCTAGTGACCTAGTTTTTTTTAACACCATGTGACCCATTTTTGAACTTGACCAAGATATAATTAAGACAAACATTCTGACAAACTTGCATCAAGCTCGGGTCAAAAATATGGCCTCTAGAGTGTACACAAGGTTTTTCCAATATTTGACCTAGTGACCTAGTTTTTGACCCCACATGACCCATTTTCAAACTTGACCGAGATTTCATTGAGACAAACATTCTGACAAAGTTTCATGATGATTGCATCAGAAATGTGGCCTCTAGAGTGTACACAAGCAAAAGTTAACGGACGGACGGACGGACAACGGACGACACACCATCCCATAAGCTCTGCTGGCCCTTGGCCAGTAGAGCTAATGATAATAACAGTGAGTCAAATTAGAAAAACATGAGTATTTGACTCACAACTCGCAGGTAAATAAATCAGTTTAACCAGCGAAGCCAAAACCCAAAACTGAAACATTGAATTCAGAGTTAACTACTCAATATTTATTTTAGCATATTCAATCTCGGGTATTTTAAGTTTCGGTGAATAAAACTGTGAATAAAACTGTACTTTTAATCGGCACATATCCATTATTTTATGACCTCAAAACCTGGATAGGGTTTGGAGTAACGATTTTGTAGTGGTATTTTGATGTTATTTGCTGCGTTAAAGTCGAAATGATATTAAATTAATCAAATCCGTTGTTAATTTTATTGCTTGATAATTTCAAGATTGTCAAGAGTCTCTTTTAAACATAGGAGCAATGCACAATACTTTCCAAATGACCCTCGCATCTAGAACCATATCGCTTTATTCAATGGAGTATATTTTGTTTGAATGGGGCTTTATGTCATTTTAACCCCATTTCTCCTGGGTAGAACCAATACTGTATACCTCCCGCCATCTGTAAGAATTGACACTTACAAGTTCTCCCAGTCGAATTTAATCTGGTAGCGGTGAGAAGGTTTACAACGCAACGTTGTTAACCCCTCAACCACGGACACGCTACTATAGTGTATTTTTAATCCACCTCACATCAGTCTATAATGTACTTACCTCAAATTTCTTCTTTGCTCGGGGAATATTGGAATAATCTTTCATTCTCATGAGTAACCTCTTTAAACTGGGGTTGGCCTGGCACTTGTCTATGGCATTTTGTACTTGCTGAAGAAATAGAATACACAATTCATGACACAAATGACATGTATACATTGTATATTGAACACATAAAACACAAGAAATCCGCGGATTCACATGTCTCGTTTAAAAGTAAAAAGGTCAATGACGCTTAAATGAAAGTTTGTAAACATGTTAGTAACTAAAAACAATGGAGTTTGCAGTTTGATGAGATGACATTTAAGTGCATTTGTTTAAAAACAAAATGCCATTCTATTGACCTTGAAGCTCTACTGGCAGGTTCTGAAAGCTAGATCAGCATTCTGTCAAGTAGTTTCAGAGAAGTCTGTACAAGTTTTTATATATAACTCTATGTAAACAAAGATGGCCACTGGCAACCATGTTTAATGTCAAATCAAAATAAATTCAACAAGGACCAACATTATGTCAAACTGATCATTTTAGAAAAAGTCCCATACTGACGAGTAACCACAAATTAATGACGTTTTGTACGGGTTTTCCACATGGAAACAACGACATGTCAACAACAATCATTACAAACGAATGTATTCGTATCCCGCATGAAATGGGTTAAGTTTCATGAAAATCCTTCAAGTAGTTTCAGAGGAGTAGTCGCTACAAGTATTTACTGTATAACTCTTGTGTAAACAAAGATGGCCACTGGCAGCCATGCTTAATGTCAAATCAAAAGGATCCACCTTGTCATGCTGATCATTTTAGAAAAAGTCCCAAATCAATATCATTTACACTTTTCAAGAAGTAGTCGCTACAAACTTCTCTTTTAACAAGAGGTCAATGTCCTTGAAGCTCTACTGATAGGTTTTTGATAGCTAGATCAGCATTCCTGTGAAGTTTCATGAAAATTCGTCAAGCAGTTTTAGAGGAGTAGTCGCTACAAGTTTTCATTATATATCTCTATGTAAACAAAGATGGCCGCTGGCGGCCATGTTTAAAGTCAAATCAAAAATAATTTTTGCCAAGGATCAACTGAACATCATTTTAGAAAAAGTCCCAATATCAATATCACTTATAGTTTTCATGAAGTAGTCGCTACAAACTTGTTTTTTGAAAATCTATTTTTAGCCGTGGCGGCCATCTTGAATTTCCGGCCGACCTGAAGTTTTGCTAGGATCAATTAGACATCAAGAGCAACATTCGTGTGAAGTTTCATGAAAATCCGTTAAGTAGTTTCAGAGGAGTAGTCGCTACAAGTTTTCATTATACAATTCTATGTAAACAAAGATGGCCGCTGGCAGCCATGTTTAACGTTGAATCAAAATAATTTTCGACAAGGATCAACATCATGTCATACTGATCATTTTAGAAAAAGTCCCATATCAATATCACTTATAGTTTTCAAAAAGTACTCGCTACAAACTTGTTTTTTGAAAATCTATTTTTAGCTGTGGTGGCCATCTTGAATTTCTGACCAACCTGAAATGTTGCTAGAATCAACTAGACACCAAGAGCAACATTCCTGTGAAGTTTCATGGAAATCCGCCGAGTAGTTTTAGAGGAGTAGTAGCTACAAGTTTTTACTATATAACTCTATGTAAACAAAGATGGCCGCTGCTAGCCATGTTTAACGTCAAATCAAAACGATTTTCGACAAGGACCAACATCATGTCATACTGATCATTTTAGAAAAAGTCCCATATCAATATCTCTTATAGTTTTGAAGAAGTAGTCGCTACAAACTTATTTATTTTAAATCTATTTTTAGCTGTGGCGACCATCTTGAATTTCCGGCCGACCTGAAATTTTTCTAGGATCAACTAGACATCAAGAGCAACATTCCTGTGAAGTTTCATGAACATCCGTCAAGTAGTTTCAGATGAGTAGTCGCTACAATTTTTTACTATATAACTCTATGTAACCAAAGATGGCCACTGGCAGCCATGTTTAACATCAAATCAAAATAATTTTCCACATGGATCAACATCATGTCATGCTGATCATTTTAGATAAAGTCCCATATCAATATCACTTATAGTTTTCAAGAAGTAGTCGCTACAAACTTATTTTTTAAAAATCTATTTTTAGCTGTGACGGCCATCTTGTATTTCTGGCAGTTCTGAAATTTTGCTAGGTCAATTAGACATCAAGAGCAACATTCCTGTAAAGTTTCATGACAATCCGTCAAGTAGTTTCAGAGGAGTAGTCGCTACAAGTTTTTACTATATAACTCTATGTAAACAAAGATGGCCGCTGGCAGCCATGTTTAACGTTGAATCAAAACGATTTTTGACAAGGATCAACATCATGTCATGCTGATCATTTTAGAAAAAGTCCCATATCAATATCACTTATAGTTTTCAAGAAGTAGTCGCTACAAACTTGTATTTTAAAACTCTATTTTTAGCTTTGGTGGCCATCTTGGATTTCACATCAACATGAATTTTTGCTAGGATCAACTAGACTTTATGGGCAACATTTCTGTAAAGTTTCATGAATATCCATCCAGTAGTTTCAGAGGAGTTGTCGCTACAAATAAAAGTTTACGGACAAACAGACGGACAGACAGACGACGGACGCCGCACCACGGCATAAGTCAGAGATCAGCAGAGCTAAAAATTAAAATTATCTGCCCTTTGCTTGGATGGTGGAGGTCACATCCACATTTGCTTTTTGACACGTTGTGATGTACTATCCAAGAAACAACTATAAGCAAAGTTTGAAAGGTGTAATGCATACAGTTGGCACAAAATTGACATCAACGCAAAAGTTGAAGGTAAAATTATTAAGTTATCTGCCCATTGTTTGGAGGGTCAAGGTCACTTCCACATTTGCTTTGTCACGTTACGATGTACCACCCAAGATACAACTATAAGCAAAGTTTGAAAGGTCTAGTGTATACAGTTTGTGAGAAAATGACCTAAACGCAAAACTTGAATGTTAACGCCTTCGCCGCCGGAAAAGCAACACCTATGTCTCATTTTTTACTTCGAAAAGGCGAGACAAAAACGAAACACTGCCCATGTGTGGCAATCATCGATACTTCATTCATTTTGATATTTGGGAGCAAAATGTTATCACAAGATTAGCAAAATGTCATCACAAGATTAGCAAAATTATATCACAAGATTAGCAAAATGTCATCACAAGATTCAACATACAGTTGCTGCCATGCGGATTACGACTTTTTCGCAGCATCCCCGCGGCCATTTTTCAATCGAAGTCACAAATCCCCGAGATCATACGCGGATTGTCACCCGAAATATCGCGGGGGAATGATTCCCCGCGACTGTAAAAATCGCCGCGATTGCAAAATCCAGTCTCGAAAGAAAGCAATCACCGCGATTCTCTGTGATAGGTTCGCGGGAGAAATTAGAGCAGGGATCAATAAAAAATGTAATGAACCTGATAAATACAATGAATAAATTTCGAAAGCAATACGTATTTCAAACTTTTAATGCGTTTAATAACACGTTTTTCGTTTTTGTTGTCCAAAAGTTGCATTTCTCTTCACCGGACATAAATTGGCTACCCTCAATCCTTTGCGATGTGTGTACCTATTAACAAGGTGGCACTAATAACGGGTTAATGACCCGGAATTCTGTACAATTTTTTCGGACTATTTCTGACTTAAGAACCCATCGATGTATTAATAATCAACAGCAGAATAGTAAAATGTGTTACAAATAAAGATTAATTAAAAATATAATTCTAATTTCCAGTATAAGAATTACTTATCGAATTTTATGTTCAGTCACCGCGAAGTCTGTAATAGGAACCGCCATATAACTATCGCGAATACATTATCCGAAAACAAAAATAAAATTGTCTTCTGCTTCGATTTTTTAATAGTTATTGAATAAAAATGCATTAAATTGACTGCAAAATTGTACATTGATACAGAAGGTAAATCGTGGCGATGGCCTGCGATTTCAACCGGGTAAAGCCCTGTGCGACTCAAATCGGATCACGGTGAATCGCGGTGATAGTGTCGCGGTGGTCAAAAGTTATTGTCCCCGCGTTGAGTGGACTGTCAGTGTGTCCGCGGTGAGATAAAATCCCCGCGTTGAGTGTGATTAGTCGTTATCCGCGTGGCAGCAACTGTATGCGGAATTAATGTGTAACACATGGCAACAGTATGTGTGCAGTGCTTTGGGGTGTATAGAATCATCGGTATTAAAGAATCCTTTTCTGTAAATTCAATTTTCTCAGCGCATATATTTTAGATTATTTTAAAATTGTCCAGGCTTGAAGATTTATGTAGCGGTGAAATGACTGGGTGCATTTTTCCATGCAAAATGTAGCACTAAGTGCAACACCTCTCAATGATTCGAATGAAGCATGTTTTTGAAAAACGAAAAATTCATAAGTTCAAAATAAATTGAGATATATTTTCTGTTATATGTTAAAGTTACAGTCAAAATGTAATAATCAAATAAGTTAACTTGTTGAAGTTTGGCACTACTAGGGATACACTGAAATTATGTCAATATTGGTACAAAACAAAACTATTAAAAAATTCACAGTTATAGGACACTAATTCCAGAAATTTTGCTATCATACAACTAAAATGGTACATATATCCAAATCAGAAACTAAATAGACATTTTCCTTTCATTTTAAATTTAGACGTTTAACTCAAGTGATTCTATCTATACCCCAACCCACTGTAATAGGCTAAATATCAACATATAAACACAATGTCATGATCAAACTTTTTCGCCCACAAGTCCTAGCCAGATAGATCCAGTTTTCAAACATTACATTACAAATAAATACTAGTAGTACATGTATGTACAAATGTAAGTATAAACTAGAACAAGTGACCAAGAGGTCCCTGTCATAGCAATATTAAATGGGACCCGACCATACCTGTGTCCACTGCTGCTGTTTGAGCGCCCCTTTGTTGGCGTTTGCTTTCGCTACAAAGTTTTTACCGGAGTATTTCTGCTCCTCACTGATACACTGTGTGTGCTGCTCGTACTCATTCCCCCTAAAAACAACCATTTAATATTATAATATTTATATACATTTTGCTAATTTTTGTTAATCATATTTATCTAATTAATGTCTGCAATACAAGTCAGGCCGACCATAAATAATTGTTGGTTTGCTGTTTCCCTTACCTACTCACGAAAAAAAGGGCCAACCCAAAATATTTTACAGCAATTCTTTGACATTATTTTTGTTTTGTTGCTATCTTCAGTATACTTTTTATTTAATTTCTTAAGGTGTTTACTGTCCTTGGCGAAAAAAAATCACCTACCCATCTACCCATTTATGAAATCCTGGGTCGGGAAACAGCAAACAAATATTTTTTTAATGAAGGCTTCAGATTAAAATAAAGGTCAAGGTCAATAAATGGTTGCCTGATTTTTTTAGGAATATAAAGTAAAGATGTATACATGTACAATGTAATAAGGAATGTAGGCAGGGCTCCAAAAATATTTTTTAAGGGGACTAGCCCAATCCGCTAGCCCTGTTATTTCCCCCACTAGCCCTGTGTTTTTTGTCACAAGCCCTGTCTTTTTTACTTGCCTTAAAAATAATATGTCTGTTTGTTTTTGTCCTTGTCAGTTATCATTTATCTTGTTTGGAAATACTTTTGCAAACCTTGTTTTATCACAATTTTAAATTTATTTAAATTAACCAGCCCACTGAGACCTGACTCTGTCTATTACTTATACCCAGCTGACGACATCTCATTATGTTAAAGCTGATTCTGATTTATCGGATTCAGATACTCATTATAATTCATCAAATACGGAGAAAATTAAAAAAGAAATCAGTAATTCTTATCTACTCATAACCAATTGATGTATGTTTAAGTTGTGTGGGCAGTAGTCATTGGGTGAAAGCGTAGCAATGGTAAGATGGAACAATTTAGAACAGAGTTTTTTTGTATTACGTCAAAATGTATTATTACTTTCTAAAATTATTCTTGAATATATTAGAAAATACTATTGTGGTTATCAAGAATAATTTTAAAAAGTAATAATACTTACCATAGCTGTTAGATTTGCATTTTGACGTAATTCGGCCCCCCGTCAATCAGTTAAAAATATTTGTAAAGTCTGCTAATGCCGATAACAAGTGGCGAAATACTCGTTGTTATGTGACTTTCTCGTGATACGGACTATGCAAACTGATAAAATATGGATTTATTCACGTATCAGTGCTTTACGTTAGTGAATTGTGATTTGAAGCTTGAATACTGTGCCGAAATTAACGGACACCTCATTTCCGGTAAAATTCATTTGTTTACATAGGCGACATAGACAAATGACGACCAGCGTCAAATTGCACTTTGGTGACTTTGAACTCGGATATCTCAGCGAATTTACGTGGGATCGTAGGAAGAAAGGTATTGTTGGATAGGACATGTTAGTATATAGTGTGCGTGTAATTGAGATTGTTTCGAACGTCTGCTTGACCTCTGAAAAAGAACACCAGCATTTTTCAAAATTTCGCGATCATCTCCTTATTAGACAATTATAATAATAAAAGGCAAAAATTAAAAGTGACCAGTTCCTGTGGCATCTGTAAGCACTCATCATAGAAAGTGAACGAGTGGAATTTTTGTGCCCTGACGTATATTACTATTAGTGATCTTTCTTTACTGTGCCATTATAATATAATAGCCATTTATCTTGTAGATGCAAATGCTCAAACACCTCTCACTGCAAATATACAAAAGTCTGCGACATTGAATTAGCGAAGCTGAGGATGACAACCAACTTACCTCAAGTGCTGTAGATAAGCTGTGTTTCTGGGTATTTTACTCATATATTTTTTTTTTTTTAAATTGTGAGTATCACTACTCATCAACTTAATACTACAAATACTCCTTAACTTTTAAAAATTGTTAGTATTATATTTGTATGTATTGTCCTGTTTATAAATTCCATATTAACAAGATGAAAATTGTTCCAAGCATGTGCCTTATATTAAGGTCATAGTGTTTCTTTTGTTTTTACTTAACTTCCATTTAATCACTCAGAATAGTTATTTCTTTTAAAATATATTAATTCACATCCATTTTGAAAGCATCAACTATTTAAAGAAATTGTTTACTCCACAGACTTAACAATTGTTATTAGGTCTGTGTTTACTCTGAACGTGCTCCTTTTTAATTATTAATTTTGAATCCGAGGAGTAAATACTCGTTGCATCCAAAAATTATCTACAGCTCCAACTTACATAAAATCCTTGCCACAGTCTAAACATGACAAAACATTGCAGTTTCGACATCGGCTCTGGAAGTGTTTTTCCACTTGTGCTTTCTTCAATGCCTCACCACACTGGTTACAGGTAAACACAACCATTGTCTGAAATATAAACATAGATGTATCGTTTCTATTGATATCAATTTTAAAATTTATAAAATATATTACCAAGAAGCACCGCCCGTCTGTGCAGACGCTCGAATTTCGAGGCCTTGTCTATTTATTCGCAAACTAAGTGGAAAGGCAACATTCTGCTTAACACGTGAGAAGGTGCTAGCGGGGTATGTCGGTACACTCCAGGGCTCCGGAAATATGGTTGCCCAGGCAAGTGGATTTTGCAAGCGGGCAGGTGACCTTCGTAAATCTGGTTGTCCGTCACTTGCCCGACGGACGTTTCAGCATTAACTAAAAATAAAGGGAAAATTTGCATTGACTGTGAAGTTTGCCGATAATTGCTTTGTAATTAACCACCCATCGCTTTCGCCGCGAGCAATTACTGATAAGTGTCATGACCTGTATTGTTTGTTATTGTTTAATCCCTCCCACTTGAAAGTTTATCCGAATTTGATTGGCCGATGCCAATCTTCAATTGAAGACGGCGGTGTTTAGAATTTGTATACCGTGTGAAATATACAACCGTGACGAGCCCCTCTATGCAGGAAGTAAGTCATGCGCCAGTAAGTCACGTGCCAGATTAGTGCGAAATACACATCAGTGTGTAAATCAGTTATTGAGATGGTGTTATCGCTTTGTATATCTGTCGGTGTGTCGTAGTGACCCAAGGTAATCTTCTGTTCAATAATTTAAAAATCATGACGCAACATTTGACCTAGTACTGTATCCATATTATCCAATCAAATAACCGATGTATTTTTATCAGCCAATGAAACTACTCCCGTTCACTACCACGTGGTAAAGTGAAACAATGGCGATTCAATTGAACCAAGTTGTAAACAAGTAGGGCAACTAAACGATTATGGCAATTTGACGGCGTTGTTTAAGGAGCAAAGATAATATCGACGCATGTCGTAATGAATAGGTGTGCATCTGTTTTTATTTCAAAATGCCATGTTTGTTCTGAATGAATCCGAGATCAATGACGGAATGGTGTGCTTGAAGCATGTTTGTCATTGTATCCAAAATCTGCTTCGACCTCGACTAATTTCGATAATTATTCGAAGAATTGGCATCTCAAAAAGATATTAACAGAAAAACAACTACATACATGTACCAGTCAGATTTAGGCATTATTATTGCAAAACTAACAGTAAATAGAAAAGTATTCAACTTATAGCGTGTGGTCTCAAAAAAAAAGGCATGTTCAGGGCTGTACAAATCCTATAGCCCGACGCCCGGGACTAGTCCAAAACCAAAGTCGGGCGTGTCACTTTTTCAAAGATTTCAGTCCCCGATTTGTCCAATTTACAATGTCGGCCACCTGTCATAAAACAACCCCAGCACACTTCTCAACGTAATCCTTTAATTGCACTCGCTTATGTAATGCAATTAGCATCCACAGCGGCGATCATCCAATACCCCGGGCAATTTTATCAACAATCAACCATGCCGGAAGTCCCGCCTCCAAATTACTTAAATTGACAGTCGGCATTGTCAACATTATCCAATCAATTGACCCGATCTATTTTAATCCAGACCCGCTAGCCAATGAAACGACTACTACATGTAAATCACATGTTCGTCACGTGATTACCTGTTTGTCACGTGGTGAGCTGAAAATGGCGATCCACTGAAACAATAACACTAACACGTTGATTGATTAACAATCAGGCCAATTTGTCGGCAATCTTTCGATGAGTAAAAAACTAGGACGTTTGATAATGGAAGCATGTTTGATATGAAACGTTAGGTGTGATTTTTTATTATTTCTCAGTGTATTGTTGAGCGTATTTGTAACAGACTTGAAAGGCGGGTGGGGTAACGGTTTGTGCATAGTTAGTGTACTAATTACGTTCGAAGAATTGAGTTGTCAAACAAATAAAATAAAAACAAAATGAACTGATACACATAATCAGTTTGATTTCGTATTCGGCAGTGCTAATGTTTACATTTCAAAAATGAGCTTGTTGAACTTTTTCAGTGTTAAAAATAAGGAAAATTTTCAGAGTGAATGCGAAAGTGAAAGTAAAAATAAAAAGAGGAAAAATGTAGAATGTGATACACAGCCAATCAAAAAGTCAAAATCATCTGGTGTAGTGGACAAAAACATAAAAATAAAATGTTTATGTTGATTCACATGTTATTTATTTTTTGCATTAGGTAAAATGGTAATAAAGTTAAGAATCTCAACTGTAGCCCCTTACCTATATAAAGTTATGACTTTTTTCTTTCCATTAAATGATTATCTGAACTGTAATATGAAACTAAATATCTATATTGAAATTTAAAAATGCAGATGTGATTCTTACTATTGCTACTGTTTCACCCAATGGCAGTCTACAATCTGTACCACTGAAACATACATTAATTGTCTGAAGAGTAAATAAGGATTGTTTCCTTTACTGTGTGTAATGAATTGTAATGAGTATCATACATGCCAAATTTTCCGGCATCACATCAGGGAGATTGGACTTCCAAATCAGGGAGATTTGATCAAAATCAGGGAGATTTGCAAAAAGCCGTGAAACCGTCACATTTTTTCAAATATTTTATATAAATGTTGACAACTGTTACTTTATAATTTTATTTTGTATTTCATTATAGTGATAATGAAGTAGATGAAAACAAATAACAGTATATGCATAAACTATCAATTTTTAATAATTTTGGTATGTCTTGTTATGTCATTTTTCCCCCCACTGGCAATGTTCAAATGAGAATTGCATGTCACACGTCACAATAGACGAAACTATCCCCCTTTTCACTTTTTCCGACACATTTAAACTCCGTAATCCAAGAAGCATTGAACTTGTAATGTGAACTTGCATTCATATTTCTTCTTTTTCAACGGCGTCGTATTTCCGGACAAATTAAAAAGACGTTTAGACATGGTGCTTGTACGTACGACGAAACAAGTTTGAGACAGAACATGCTTAAAATTCAACTATATATGGCCTGACATGCACTGTAGTGCAACTAAAATCAATTAACACTTAATTTATAAAGACCGAAAACAATTGACAAAACATGGTTAAATTTACCGAATGTCGCGATTGTCGGCAAAATCCTTCTCAACTTAGAATAAAACAAGCTGATGCAATCAACCCCTGGTGATTGGTGTAGTTAACGCTAATTGTCGGCATCGCACATATAATCTTTATTTAATAATGTACCTACTTCAAATGTTTTCATAACGTGTTAATTATCGTAATTTGTCCAATTTGTTGAGCCTGCCTGGTTTGTTTACACGGCCATCTTTCAATAAATCTCGTCTTGTGCCACGAGATGCTAGATGCGATTTCATTGGTTGGTTGCATTATCGTAACCCTGCCTTGACCGATTAGACAAGCGACAATTATAACCTCATTGAATACATGCTGTGTATTGCAAATTGGAAACAATCAACTATACTAGGCAAATAATTGATTTCCGGGAGGTTTTGAACGGCTTCCGTGTGATCGGGAGATCAAAGGCAAATCCGGGAGACTCCCGGAGAATGCGGGAGATTTGGCATGTATGGAGTATACAAGACGCAGTTTTAACATATTGAGAAATCGAAAGAATTCAGGACTTGTGTCCATTTTTTGGGACTATTCACAATTTTTTTGGGACTAGTCACTTTTGACAGGGTGACTAGTCCCAGACTAGTGACTAAAAAAAATATTTGTACAGCCCTGATGTTGACATAGCTTCTGGGGCAAGTGACTTTTGAAATTGGGGCAAGTGACATTTTGGGCAGGGCAAGTGGATTTTCAAAATATTTCCAGACCCCTGCACTCCCACAGATTTTATTATTTTAATTAGGCGATGCAGACGGGTTTGGGGAGACTTTTTGGGAATCAACAGAAATCAAATATTGTGTTTTTGTGGACAGATTTCAAGTTTTTATTGGCAAAACGTTATAAAACATTTTGGACTAGTTTACAAAAAAATTAACCCCTCCCCCATCATTTGTAATGCATTTTAATAATTTTTTAGAATGTTTGTAACAGGAGGAAAGTTGTAGGCCCGGGCCTGCAGTGCATGTAAGCAGCTACGTCAGTGCAAGTTTTTATTTAATTCTTGATATTTTTCTTACTCTATACTCGTCGGGGGCCACTTTCCGTCACTTATGTAAACATAAACAAATTTTTCAGACAAATCTATGTATCCTGACAATGTTTACTCTATTTTCTATTAGGTTCCCTCTTCCTGGAAATTTGATACCAAAGAATTTTGTTTTATATAAATTATCAAAGTAGCACGTGACCTTTTTATAAATAGACTAAAACTGAGAAATCATTTTGTTTATAAGCCCAGTTTCCGTCCTGTATTTTATCGAGTGATAGATTCAACTAGGTCAAGAAACAGTAAACTTTTATGAATTAGAAACTTGTTTGCAAGTCTATACAACAATTTCATTGTAATAATGGTATGTTTGCATTGTTCCATCAGTCACATCGATCGTTATAACAATGCGCCTGGTAACGTCTATGTAAAATGTTCAACGACGACAATTTACAGTAACTCTGTGTAAATCAAACAGATACAGGTTGTATGAGTTGCTTCTCTTTGGTTAAACTATATAATCACGGTATATTTTAACTGCGTCCGCTGAAGAGTGATAAAAATAGGACGTCATTACAGTGTTATTTTTTTAATAGTTTATTATACGGCAGTATGCACGCGCATCCCCAACGCCATGTAAGGAAGTAAACACATTTTTCAGAGAAATCCCTTTCGTTTTTATACCGCTTATTTACTTTTGGTTGTTTTTCCTGTTTCCAATCTTCAGTTATAAACATCTGACAATAAGTGACATCGCGTAAGTAATTATCTATCTATCTGTTCATACTGCTATACTCCCCTTACGGGTATTTTAAGCAGGAAAAAGTGCGTTTGTCGGTGAGAATAGTGAGAAAAGCTAAAAGTAGATAGATAAGACTATCTAAGTGAATAAGTGAAATAAAGGAGTGTTAATAGAAGAAATAAAAAGAGTTTAAAAACAACAACTTCCGGATCTCAATGGTGATTTAACTGGCTGACTGACTGCCTAAACAGATCTATGTTTGGCAGGACAGCAATACTATGAGGAAGCGAATTCCATAATGTGACTGTATGGGGAAAAAAAGAAAATTTGTAGAAGTTTGCATTTGTATGAATTTGTATGAGAGAATTCAGGTGCATGTGTCTTGTCATTCTGATAGGGTGTTGGAGATAAGGAGGCATTGGAATTTCAACCTGGTGATGGAATATTTTATAAAACATTAACAATTTTGAGTCAATTCTTCTGTCTTTTAATGTTCTCCAGCCAAGATTTGTTTGCATATCTGTTACACTGTGATATGGTGAATAGTTGTTTTTTACCCATCTGACTGCACGCCGTTGTATAATTTCTACCTTATTTATGTTAGTGAGAGTGTATGGTGACCAGACTGTGGATGCGTATTCCAGTTGTGGCCTAACGAGAGTGGTATATGCAAGTTCGCGTACTTTTTCGTGTTTTGTGGGTATGTTTCTTTTTAGGAAGCCTAAAGTTCTGTTTGCTGTTGTTGTGATGCGATTTATATGTGTGTTCCAGGATAAATCATGAGATATGTCCACGCCTAGATATTTTGCATCCGACAGCGCTTCTAGTGTTTGACCATGAAGTATATATTGGTGTTTTAGGGAGTTTTTATTTCTGGTTATATGGAGAACTTGACATTTACTGGGATTGAACTCCATGTCCCACTTGGACTCCCATTTCTCAAGAAGAAGAAGATCAGATTGTAGTGTTTGACAGTCAGACGGGTTATTTATAGTGATGTAGACTGCGGTGTCATCTGCAAATAATCTCACTTGTGAGGCTATAGAATCAGGGAGATCATTTATGTAAAGAAGAAAGAGAAGGGGTCCGAGAACAGAGCCTTGTGGCACACCAGATGTTACAGGTACCTCAGAAGAAGTATCCCCATCTAGAACAACAGTTTGAGATCTACCAATGAGAAAGGAGTGAATCCACTTAGTAACAGCCGGTGAGGCGCCATGTTCGTGAAGTTTAAAGAGAAGTTTTAGATGATTGACCTTGTCAAAGGCTTTACTAAAATCCAAGAGAATTAAGTCAGTTTGCTTAGAGAAAGAGAGGTTTCTAGTGAGGTCATCCACTAGTCCGAGGAGCTGGGTTTCACAGGAACGTCTTTCTCGGAAGCCGTGTTGAAGATCATAAAGTATATTATGCTGTTTGAAATGAGATGACAGGTTAGAAGCAACAATGTGTTCAAGAAGCTTACATAGAATGCAAGTTAGCGAAATAGGTCTGTAATTTGCTGGGTCGCTTGTATCACCCTTTTTGTACAGAGGAGCTACATTCGCTTTCTTCCAGTCAGAAGGTAGTTCGCCACTTGAAAGAGATTTCTGAAAAATAATTTGGACAATATCTGCAATTTCATTGGAGAGTTCTTTAAGGAGTAGAGGTTTAATGTTATCTGGTCCTGCTGCTTTATCTGTTTTAAGGTTTGTAAGTAGTTTATGAACTCCATTTTTACTGATTTTTATGTCTGGCATCTGTGGATATTTGGTTTTGTTGAGTGCATTTAGACATGATTGTCCTAGTCTGAGAGGTGACATATGAGAGAATACTGATTGAAATTGTCTATTGAGTATGTTTGCTTTATCTGTGTTGTTAGATTTGAGGTTTTGTGTCAGTTGATCCTTTAGTGGTGCAATGCCGTGCGAGTCTTGTCTGGAATTTTTAATGAGACTATAAAGTTTCTTGGTTGAAAATTTAGAAGATTCTGTTTTGTCCTGTTGTTGTTGCTGTATGTTTAGGATGTTTTCAATGTAGTTTGTGTGTGCTGTTTTGATTTTGTGTTTGATGATGTTTTTAATTTTATTTAGTTTTGTTCTGTCTCTGCTGTTTGATTGTTTACGTTTTTGAAATAGGTGATCTCTTTTCCTGATTAACCTTTTAATTTCCTGTGTTAGCCATGGCAATGATGATTTAGTCCCTAGTTTCTTAGTGGGTACAAATTTTGAAATACCTAACTGAAGAGAATCTTTAAATTTGTTCCATAAAAGTTCAACAGATGTTGCTTCGTAATTTAGTAGAATGTTCCCCTTAGCTTCTGTTATAAATTGTCTGAATCCTTCCCAATTTGCTTTACGATAAAGAGGTATGTTTCTTGGTTTTTGTCTGTTTATGTTGGGTTTAAGGTTTGCTGTTGCAAGAATGATGTTGTGATCTGCTATGCCTGCATGTATATCTACCTTGTTTATGAGTGTCTCATTTGATGTGAGGAATAAGTCCAGAATGTTGTCAAGTCGGGTGTTTTTGGTTACCATCTGTATAAGGTTGTGATCATCCAGAATGTTTGTGAAGCTTTGGTAGAGTTGGTGAAATCCACAGCCTGATTTTATAGAGGGCACATGTTCAGAGTCCCATGATAATTTTGGATAATTAAAATCCCCCAAGATCCATTTTGTGCCTTTATAAGGTCTTACAAGTTCCAGAGATTTTTCAAATTCTGTGCTACTGTCAGTATCTGATTCTTTTGGTCTGTAGTAGGCTGCCACATAAAGAGGTTTACATGATGTTATATTGATCTTAACCCATAAAATTTCACAATTTGTAGTCAGTTGTTTTTGTTCTGTTGCAATTAAACAATTTTTTACTAGAATGAATACACCACCACCTCTGCTACTGCCTCTATCCTTTCTAAATGGTGTGTACCCAAGTGAATTTGGAAAATATTCACTGTTTAAATGATCTTTAGTAAGCCATGACTCTGTGCCAACTACTATGTCTGGTCTGTGTATGTCTAGTTGTGTGTAGAATTCATGTTTTTTGTTTACGATAGATTGAAGATTAATGCACATAACTTTGATTTTTGGTTGAAAATGTGTGTTTGTGTTTGGATTTGCAGACCTATCCTTGACTGGAGAATTTAGAGTACTATCATCTTCTAGTATAGAAAAACTATTGTTTGAAGAAATCGAGTGTATATTAAGCGACGAATTGGAGTAGTTTGGGTGATCGCAATTTGAGCACACCCATGAAAATGACACTTCACCTTGCACAAAGTGTAAACACGTTTTTTAAATGAGAATGACGGAAACTGGGCTTGGACGGAAACTGGCCTCTAACGAGTAACCGTGATTTCTATATTTCGTAACACGTCTTTGTTAGATTAGACATGACATCCTCAGATCTAGATACCCTTCGGTGGATTTGTTTTAGTCGCGAAAACTAAAGACACTAATGAACTTCACCGTTTATGCACTTATTGAAGTAATCGTAATGCTTTAAAATGTTCAACATCATTTGAAAGCAATGTATTTACTTTGTTTCATCCAACTTCTTTCAACACTCGATTCTCATACGTCTAAATTTTCGTTTTTTTAAACGCCAACTCCACGTGAAAATCAAAGTGAAATTAGAAACGGCGATTCGTGTTTTCCGCACGTTGATAAAATCTGGTGTTCAACATAAACGCGAATCATAAGGTACTCCCTGTTTATACCAAGGTTGTTTAAACACATTTTATTGCAACATTTACATTAACTTGAATTAACAGAGCGTACGCCTTTGTTCACTATATCAACAACACTTAAATAAGTAGTGTTCGACGTCCTCTCTTTGATCTCCACAGTCACAACTTGATGATAGGCAAGTCATGATTTAGATCGCTACATGCATTTCTTAACTTGAGCATGATATCTTGAGCCACATACGTAGTATTTTGGACCATTAGGACATGGAAACGTCCTAAGAAGAGAGCTTTTGAATGTGTTTAATGATGGTGATTCCTTAATATGTTATGTATGGGTAAATCATTCCAAAGGCTTAGCGACGACGATTTTGAAAATAACTCCGTTCTCCTTATTGGAGTGACATAGTCATTCGATTTTCTTAAATTACAATCATTTACATCTCTGACGAAGGGCGGAAATAATTGAGCTTTTGAATTTGGTAACATACTGTTTTTTGCTTTATATACGGTGATAAGTTTTTGAAAAACAAGTCTGCCTGCTAATGAGAGCCAACCAATTTCAGCAATTAAATTATTAATTGAAACGGACATAGGTAATCCTGTAACAATTCGTCAGCTTCATATTGTAGCTTTTCTAAAAAAAAAAATCCTAAACTGTGCAGCCATCCCAAACAATAGAAGCATACTCTAATATCGATCGCATATATGAAATATATAATTGGTTCATTATTTTCCGTCCAATTTTATATTTATGGAATCTCATCAAACCTAAAACCTTAGATGCTGACGATAAAATATTATTGATCTGTTCATGCCATTTACCATCATTACTTAAAGTTAATCCCAACTGTTTGTGATGTTCTACAAATTCTAACTGCACATTAATGAAAAATAAATTTGGTTTTCGAACATTTTTCGATGCTGATATGAATAATACCTCAGTTAAACGTAACTAACCACGTTTTAACCCATTCGGACATTATCTGTAAATCATGAATCAAAATACCTTCCATATCATCTATGTCTGATGTCGAAACTGAAAGCGAGCTGTCGTCAGCAAATAGTCTAGTTATGCTTAGCATATTATCAGCAATGTCATTTATATATATTACAAAGAAAAGAGGCCCAAAAACAGATCCTTGAGGCACACCGGCTAAAGTTAATTTCCTATCTGATTTAGCAGTATTTATAAGAACTCTTTGAGATCGATTATAAAGATAATCTGCAATCCATAGCAACAGTTTGCCATCTATACCATTTTGTTTGAGTTTAAATAGTAGTGCTTTTCTCCAAACGCGATCAAATGCTTTGGAAATATCGGCAGAGACTATACACATGAGTTGTTTCGCATCGATTGTTTGACAAATATGGTAAATATCTAGGAGTTGATAAACTGTAGAATGACCTCGTCGAAATCCGAATTGATTCGCAAAGAGTAACTCTGTATTGCATTTTCAAGTTCAGTTACTCGCCGCGAATATATGTTTTCCGATATATAAACAAGTATACCACCAGAATGTGCTGTTTTGTCTTTTCTATACATAGTTGAAAAACCATCAATTTGCAAGGAGTCCATTAAAACGTTATGACATACATGTGTTTCGGTAAAACATAGTATATCAAAATCAGTTAAATTGTCCTTAATGTAATTGTTACATTATGGGAATTAACCATTGTAGTCATAGTATATACTTCGTATACATAGTTATCTATCCCGAACATTTCCATAGCGTTTTACTATATACTATTGCATGCTTTGTTTTACCTCACTTGAATATATGCAGCCGTACAATAAACATCATAAATACAAACTGTGTTATACCTTCATCCCAGAGCGCTCAATCAATAGAATATAATTATTGGATAATTATAAGGACATACTTTAACATGGTGTCAGAATAAAAAAGTGTTTTACAACAGGAATTACATAATTAATTAATTATTAGTAACATTTTTCGGTGTTTGTGTTTCTTCACGTGCCATTCTAAAAAGATGGAATTATCATCAACACAAGGACAAACACCAAAAATGAACTGGGATGCTAAGGACCTGCCAGGTGCCTTTAAGGCGTTCAAGTCACATGCGGATTTTATGTTTGGTGGGCCACTACAGAAACAGACAGAGGCCATCAAATGCAATTATCTGATGATCTGGGCAGGGGAAAAAGGACGAGCCATATTTTCAACGTGGACTCTCCTAGATGAAGAGAAGAATAAACTGAAAACTTACTATGAAAAATTCGAGCAATTTTGCAAACCAAGATCTAATATTATTTATTCGAGATTCATGTTGAAATCAAGACATCAACAAGACGGGGAAAGTTTCGAACAGTTCATAACTGACCTAAAAATCTTGCTCAAGGACTGCGGATACGATGAAGCTATCCATGACGACGTCATAAGGGATCATATCGTGTTTGGAATACGTTCTGCAAAAATTAGGGAGAAACTAATAAATGAGGGATCAGATCTTACACTCCAGAAGTGCACGGATATAGCAAGAACGTACGAAATGAGCCAGGCGCAGGTAAAGGCCATGACAGCCAACCCGGACAGCAAATCCATAGATGCTGTCAAATACAAGACCAGGAAGCAACCATCAAGGCAACCATCACGGCAACCAAGAGGATCGTACTCTGGTACAGGACCGTCACACTTCAAGCCAGGGGCAGCGAACTTCCATCAAGGGAACGGAAATCAGCGTCAAAGTAACAAACAGTGTGACAATTGTGGTCAATCACATGGACAATCTATGTGTCCAGCAAAAGGGAAAAAGTGCTTATACTGCGGATTTTCAAATCACTTTGCCATTAATTGCAGAAAGAAAAAACAGGACAATTCAAGAAAAATAAATGAGGTAGGCCTTAATTACAATTTTTCAGATCCAGAGTTAGAAGACCAATATTTTGTTGACTCTATCCATTTTGATAAATCTAAAAAACAGGCTTTTGCCACCATCAATGTTGGGCCACAATCAAAGTCACTAAATTTCAAAATTGATTCCGGGGCTCAGGTGAACATCATTCCAAGGTCAATGTTTAGGTCACTGGGTATCAAACACCCATTGCACACAACACACAAAGCACTAACTGCATATGACGGTACACCACTTAAAGTCGATGGTCAAATCAACCTCACATGTACATATCACAATAAGAAATTAGAAGCACAATTCTTTATTGTAGATACTTCATCAAGTCCCATTCTAGGTTTAGAAACATGCTTAGCCCTAAATCTTATGAAACTTGTTCTAGCAGTACAAAATGAAAAAACTGCCTACACAAAGCAGGACGTTATATCAAAATATGCCGACATATTTGACGGACTAGGTGAACTCGAAGGCGAGTGTGACATTCACCTACGACCTGACGCAATACCGGTGGTACACCCTCCACGTCGCGTTCCCATAGCTATTTGTAATAAGCTCAAGTTAGAACTTGACAGAATGGAAAAAAATATGGTTATTACAAAAGTCACGACACCCACAGACTGGGTGAACAGTTTGGTCACAGTAGAGAAAGCAAACGGAAGCTTGAGAGTTTGCTTAGACCCTAAGGACTTAAATAATGCGATAATGAAACCCCATTATCCGACAAAGTCTCTTGACGACATTCTACCCGACTTAGCAGGAGCCACTATCTTCTCAAAGATGGACGCCCGAAGTGGGTATTGGTCAATTAAATTGACAGACAGGTCATCGTACCTTACGACATTTAATTCTCCGTATGGGAGATACAGATTCTTACGTTTACCATTTGGGTTGAACAATAGTCAGGACCTATTTCAGCAAAAAATGGACGTATGCTTAGAAGGCTTACCAGGTGTCAAAACTATAGTTGACGACATAGTAGTGTTCGGAAAGGACAGGACAGAACACGACAGGAATCTTGACACGTTAATGACACGATGTCGAGAAATGGGCAATAAACTAAATGCCGACAAGACTGAAATAGGACATTCAGAAATTCCTTTCTTTGGTCATTTGCTTACAGCGCAAGGTCTTAAAATAGATCCTGCCAAGGTCAAGGCTATTGATGACATGCCAGCACCTACATCTAGGTCAGAACTTGAGACAGTTCTAGGTATGATCACATATTTACAAAGATTTGCTCCAAATCTGGCAGAGCTTACCAGTCCCCTTAGGAAACTTCTCACTAAGGACAGTGTATTTCTTTGGGACGTAGAACAGGAAAATGCTTTCCAGAAAATTAAAAGCATTATTACACAGAGACCAGGCAAAGTACTCTCGTACTTTGATCCAAATAAGGAGATCACGCTTCAAGTAGATGCTAGCTTAAGAGGACTTGGTTGTGTGTTATTGCAAGAAAACAAACCAGTTTGTTTCGCGTCAAAATCACTAACACCTGCGGAGGTGAATTATGCACAAATAACAAAAGAGCTCTATGCTGTGTTATTTGCATGTAAAAAGTTTCATCAACTTGTGTACGGACGACACATAAAGGTACAATCAGACCACAAACCGTTGGTATCAATTACCAAGAAAAACTTACACTCAGCACCCCCGCGTTTGGCAAGGTTATTGTTGCAACTGCAAAAATATGACATAGAAATATCGCACGTGCCAGGCAAAATGATACCTCTTGCCGATACACTGAGTCGTAAATTCTTACCCGACACATATCCCGAGATATGCGACGGCATGGACGTGCAGGTGCACTCCATTATAAAAAATATCCCGATAAGTGACCGGAAAATGGAAATGATCCGTAAAACAATTGAATCTGATTCACAAATGCAGAGTCTAAAACAAACAATTTTAGACGGTTGGCCTGAAAATAGGACAGACACTCCTACACACCTGTTAGATTATTGGAACTACAGGGATGAACTCTCATATATTGACGGTATTCTATTGAAAGGTACCAAGGTTATTATACCAAAAGACTTGAGACAGATTATGCTTGAGAAAATTCACGAATCTCACTTAGGTGTAGAAAAATGCACACATCGTGCTAGAGAAATCATGTTTTGGCCTAATATGACAGGCGACATCAAAGACAAAGTATTAAGTTGTCCCATCTGTCTTGAACACAGAAATTCAAACGTCAAGGAACCCATGATACCTAACGACATACCCGACAGACCATGGCAAGTTGTTGCCACAGACTTATTTCACTGGAATGACACAGAATATGTTATGGTCGTTGACCTTTACAGTAGATATTTTGAAGTAGGTAGACTTCCAAACACAAGGTCAAATACTGTCATACATAAACTCAAAGGGTTTTTTGCAACACATGGCATACCATCCAAGGTTATCTCAGATAACGCGACTCAATACAGTTCTCAAGAATTTGCAGATTTTGCAAAAAGCTGGGATTTCAACCATGTCACCTCATCTCCAAACTGGAGTCGCGGGAATAATTCTGCAGAAAGATGCATACAAACAATCAAAAAGATATTTACAAAATCAAAACAAGATCAGATTGACCCATACATTTCTATATTAGAATATAGGAATACCCCATTAGCGATCGGTCAATCACCCGCACAATTGCTTATGAGTAGACAGCTTCGTTCTACTTTACCTATGACAGAAATACACCTATCACCAAAAGTCCCCAAGTTATCAAGTGTTAGACAGAAAATGCTAAACATACAGAAAAAATCAAAAAGCAATTATGATAAACACACGAAAACATTAAAGCCATTAAACATTGGTGAAGGAATTCGCATACGACAGGGAAACGTATGGAATCCTGCTGTTGTCAAAAGTAAAGTTCATGATCGGTCATATTTAGTAGAAACCCAAAACGGTTCTGTATTTCGTAGGAACAGAAATCATTTGTTAAAAACTCATGAAAAACCATTCACCCTAGGCAACGAACAATCATCACAGCCAATTAGCAGAGATATTCCGTACAACAATAATGTCTTATCAAAACAGACACCACAGGTGTTCCCAAAAGACACACACATATCAGCAGACAAAAACACCCAACAGAATTCAAGTTTTAATCAACTTTTAAAAGAGTCAAATTCAAACAATGTTACTAGATCTGGAAGAGTTGTCATTAAACCTAAGAAATTGGACATGTAATTAAATCAAATGATTTTGAATGTATTTTAAGTCGAAGTTGAAAAAAGATTTTAATCAAAAATGACAAACTTTAAATTCAGAAAATCTTTCTGTACAGCAAATGTGAGACATTAGCTATTAACAACGGAATGTGATTAATTTTATGAACTGTGAGTCTAAGTGCTACAAGACAGCTGGATATGCCATTAATTCACCACAAAATTAGAGAATTAATCGGACATTAGGATAACAACATTTTTATGGCACATAAATAGGAGAATAATTGACTACGCCTAGAAGATTAAGTGCCGAGACATTTACCAGATACAAATAACTGTAAAATGATCATATATCAACAGTAATCAGAATACCATATGTGATAGCAAGAGACAGTGACATTATTTGAATAAAATGATCATGGGAAAATAGTTCTTAAACAAAAAGAGAAACAAACATTTTAAAAAGGGGCATGTTACATTATGGGAATTAACCATTGTAGTCATAGTATATACTTCGTATACATAGTTATCTATCCTGAACATTTCCATAGCGTTTTACTATATACTATTGCATGCTTTGTTTTACCTCACTTGAATATATGCAGCCGTACAATAAACATCATAAATACAAACTGTGTTATACCTTCATCACAGAGCGCTCAATCAATAGAATATAATTATTGGATAATTATAAGGACATACTTTAACAGTAATCCATTTTATTGCGAATACTTCTGATGTTTAAGTGTAGAACTGGGTCAGGGGTTTTGCTCAACATCGTTCGACATACTAACTAACGAGAATTGTATGTTAAGAATACTATCGGACGCATGAACGATAAATGCATTACAAACGGATGACAAGTATGCAAGCAATTTCATGAAAAATGAAGCTTAAGGGTTTAAAGCAATAACATAGTTTTTGCATAACACCATGCGTTTTTATATAAAATGTTCCAATTGTCACTCGCCAGCTACTTAAATCGCTACCCATTTGGTTTAATAGAAACGATGTACAACTGGCGAATGACATCTGGATCTCTCTGAAATCGCAATGTTCTAAAGATGATACCCTCGGGACAATCAAGGTCGATATACATTATATTTATATATCGACCCTGTGACAATACAGAAAAATGGAACAGATAGAGAAAGAAGAAATAATAGGAAATATATTGCAGTATCAGTTTTGCAAATGGTGTAATACATGCTAACAATCCTAAATTCAGATTTGCAAAATATTTAGGGATAATCCGAGCATATTTAGGAACATCAGTATATCTCAAATGTGATGGTTTCTGTATATACGCATAAAATGGCACCATACCGTCTTAAATAACCATTGCGTTTATGTTTATAACTAAGGGTGTCAAGTAATAGAAAGGCATTCATTAACCATAAGTGCATTTATTATATGGACAATGTGGTGATATATATTGCCAGAGTAGCATTATGTTTAGATACAAAAGCATTTTATTAAAGTGATTGGTGGGTAGGTAGCAATTGTTTGATGTTTGTTGATGACAGCCTTGACGGATAAAATCGATGCGCTCGAGAAGCGGTTGGGTGAAAGGAAAAATAGTGATCAATTATCTGAGTTCGAACGGGCACGCAGGGAGATGAAGGAGGAGGCAATTAAGGCGGATAAGGTTGGGAAATCCAATGAAATTCGACCTGCAGAAAGAAACAGTAAGATGCAAGGCAACGTACTACATGCTTGGTGGTGGACCCTTTTACAGTTCGTCACTATGCTTTCCTCTTTAATTGTACGATGACCGGACAGGCTGTGGACCCTATAATGACGCCTACCTAAAGCCCATTGGGACGGTGGCGTTTGATGTTTGTCTATGATCTTTCTGGTCGTGCCCTTAATGGTTTATTCTCTTGTTGCTCTGGCTTCTGCCAAGTCATTGAGTATCTTCATTGTGGCTTTCTAGGCTATTGTTTTTTTTGTATTATATTTACACGAGCATATTTGTGTTTTACTTATATTGCCCATGATGCTGCCTTGTTGGTTAGAGATTAGATCATTGCGGGGATTTCTTTATTTACACAGTCCTGTTTTAATGGGATGACAGTAGGGTAAGTGTGAGGTTTGGTGCACCCTAGAACCGGTTTAAACCCACAGTGGCCTACTTTGCCACTGACCGTTCCAAGGCGGTAGCCCTTTGTCAACCCTTTTGTGTTTGTGATGTCGTTTGCATTTATTATTACTTTTGCCTTCTTGTTTGTCTGTTTGCGTGTTTGTTTCTGTGTTTTGTGGTTGACTGTCCTTCTTGAATGCTACTTTCACTGTCCGATATTTTTATATTTCTTAATTATCAAGGGGATCACAAGTGCATTGTTTTACATTGTGTTTATATAAAATCATATTGTTTACCTGGGTTCTATGATGTTATGTCAGTTATGTCAGTGTACCAGGCAATTGAAATTTAGTAGACAAAAAAACCCCAAAAAAACCCACTTCTATATTAAACCC